>OX424575.1:123129713-123207977 GCA_949152435.1 Gastracanthus pulcherrimus | reverse complement strand
TTTATAGCGTTAAAAAATAATTAGAAATTTACAGTGGTTATTTAGTTTTTAACCACTATTTCTTCAGTAGTTCAAAAATTAGATAAAATATTATATTTTGGAATATGATTCTATTGCTCGTAGTATAATTAATTAATTAAATAATAACTCTATTGATCTTTTCGAGCAAAACCGTTTTTATTCTGTTTAGTCGACGTTTCGGCAGTTCATTTTCCTCCTTTTGGCAAGGTAATAAAATTATTGTAATCACAAAAATTAGAATTTATATCTTAGAATAATTCGTCAATTTAACATTAAAAACACTGTTTTTTTAAATTTTATTAGACACGTAAACTCACCAAAGAATAATATTAACTATATTTGCTAAGAGATATAACAAAAATATTTTCAAGGCAGAATTAGAGATACTGGAATCAAACACAAATTAGTTAATAACTTATAACACCCTCGATAGTCGAATAAATATAATGGATCATTATTATTGTAAATAAATTCATACTCTCTATTTATTTACTTAATAAATATAATATATATATATATATATATATATATATATATATATATATATATATATATATATATGTGTGTGTGTGTGTGTATTCTACACGCGAAAGGAAGCCAGCTGCGACGAACGCCGATCAACGCATTCCAGACCCGATTGGCTGAAGCACCTGCGAATATTGAGCAGCGAGTGGTGCGAGCGGCGACTGTAGGAGAGGGGAGAGATTCGCGAATGAGTGTGAGAGAGTAAGAGTAAAGAATAGGAAGAGCGGCGGCGAAATAGAAGCGTACTGTCGGGACGGTAGGGGAAAGGAATGTGAGTGTGTGCGAATGAAAGTATGTATGTAAGTGCATATGTGTGAGTCTCTTGAATAAATGTGCAGGGTGTACGAGGAGGAATGAGACCCGCTTCGAGCATCGATTTTCGGGAAGGCGAAGCGATAGGCAAGCGCACCATTACCACGCCATTATTTCGTGCGATAAAGGATTGGAAAAATGTACATAGATTATATTTATTAGCTTTAAAATAAACCTGCTAAGGTTTAATACCACGGCATTTCTAGCATATAACAATACATTTTATTTGATTTGCACATCCATTACCCTGCATTCCGGATCTATAATTAAAATCATATAAAAATTTAATAATAAAAAAAAATCTTTTTATAAATTTTTAGAATATAACTTCAGGATTTATAATAAGTGATTTAATATTTGCAAATTGAGTTTTAATTTTATCTTTATTTATTTACACAAAATTTAATGCATGCTAATTGTTATTGATATTATTATATTTTTAATCATCGCAGAAGAAAACCTGCTCAACAGTATTGTATGCAAATAAAGTAAGTAGAGGTAAGAAAGCAATTACAATGGCGATCCTACCAGGATGCTGGGTATTTAAAATGGACGAAAAATAGTACAAAATAAAAATATCAATCCTTTTCGGACGAGAATAAATCTTATTTCTTCTCTTAAATAATATATGATACGCACCATATCACGCAGTCATTACATTTTAAAATTAGATCTGCATTAAATTTACACAACCTAAGAGCGGCAAATTTTGAAAATTCTGTTATTTGTTTATTTTATATGACTTGCACCATTGTACGCTGTCATAAAATTTAATATTAACTTTAGATACAAATATAGATTAATTTAATTTAAGCGGAAAACACGTGCAAATTGGTACGTATAATGCCGCGATTTAACACTGCGAAATACATCGCCGCGACCGCGAAAAGGCAGCGTGACACTTCAATAAATGAAAAAGTCCGAATTAATAAAATATCTGGTGCGATAGAAACTTTGTTTTTCAGGTCAAATTCTCAGGATCAGCGAATCAAAGATTTGGAATTTGAAGCCGCTATGCTACATAATAAATGCAATGACCTATCCAACGAGAATATGACATTGAAAAACAAAGTCAGGGAACTCGAAGAATACGCAGTAGAAAGCCTTGATATTACCGAAAACAATTTGCGATTTTTTAAAGAGAATTCAGAATTACATTTGAATTTTATCAATAAACTGAATGAGGCAAATGAAACTTACGATAAGGTTTTCTTGATCATCACATACGATTTCAAAATAATTGAACAAAAAATCAATTTATAAATTAAGATTCCTATATGAATAAACATTCACGGCCCATTCCATACGGATTCAACGAGCAAAAAAAATCGATGTCTTCGATTTTTTTCAAACTTCGAGGTCATAATCTATGTCGAATTTCGTGAAACCCGTATTTTTCTTTTTTCCGAAAAACGGCTCTGAAGTCCTGTGGCACAGTATCAAAGATAAGGTCGTAAAAACGATATTTAAAAAATGATAAATTTTTTTTTTTCAAATGGTTGCCATTTTGAGCCAAATTATCGTATAGACACGATTATTTTTTGAAAATGTGGGGAATTTTATCAGCTTTCACGTGGTTTTTTTTTAGATTTTATATAGCTCCAATAATTTCCAAGACAAATAGAAAAAACTGTAAAAGGTGCTTCTTTCAAAATTCGATTTCTCAAAAAGGCCCACTACGATTAACGCGAATTTCGGGTATGTTTTTCAAGGTCACATGAGTTATCTTTCTACTAAATTTCAAAGTGCCAGCTTCCTCTATACCGGAGATATGGCCTGTCAAACAAAATGTCTATTTTTACATGCTTAAGCCCGATATACAATATGTGCAAATCCCATCATTTTTGTTATAAATAATTATTCTCACCTTAAAATTTCATAAATCAGCGTAAAAAGTAATATCAGCTTTTCCTAGTATGTGATGCTCGTTCATCTATATGCCGGCTGCGCAGTAGAAAAATAGCGAATACTTGAACACAATTGCGCAGCCTGGCATAAATGAACGCGCATCTTGGTGACGTCATAAGAAAAACGCTCTAGCTCTATAGACAGCGCGGGGCACATGGCACGGGAATCGCAGCATCATTGTTCTGGTTGCTCTCTAGCAAGTGAGACTCTGAACCAGACTAAATTAGACTAAAGACTGAGATAATTTGAGTGTAGCATCTATTACAGTCTTATCTACGTTTGACTCTCGTCTGTCTCGTGATATGTACATTTTTTTCCGCCGATTTGCTAGTACTCTTCTTTGGATAACATTCATCGTGTTATAACAAGTATGTAACCAATGTAACTATGCATTAGATATTTATGTGCCAGGAACCTATCAAAGGCGAATATGACTGAGGAGGATCCTCGCTTTGCTCGCTGCCTCGGCCTTATACTATTCCGCGCTACCAAACATATCCTCAGACGTTTTCGCCTCTTTTCATTCGTTCCAGGCGCTTAAAAAATGTCACAGCCTTGTCAGAGGACGTATGACGGTTTTACGTGCGTGTTACAATCAATTAGTAAATCGGTGGCGTGCGAAGCAACTGTCGTACTTATGCGACCGAGGATGATTCATCATAGGCTGCATGAAGTCAATACAGTCTAGGCGAACATATCCTCCAACATACCCCTCAACTGTATTAGTCGCTCATTCATAAAATAATTGTGTTATGCCATCGTGCCCGTCCGAGCTCAAGCGGGTCGAAGGTGCACAAACAATATAGTAACTTGCTCTCTCCTTTTTCTCGGTCTCGATATTAATTTCTCCGTCTCTTTCAATATTGAGATCAGCAGCCGCGCGCGTTTACTCTCTCTCTCTCTCTCTCTCTCTCTCTCTCTCTGCCTTTCGAACTCCAGCTGCTGCTTGCTGCATGTCCAAGCAGTGTAATTGCACTTATCTAGCTCTCTCTCTCTCTCTCTCTCTCTCACTCATTCTACATTATTCGAATCGTTAATGTTACACGCGTGAGGTCTCTTTCGTATAGTGCAGTAATGTCCATCTTTCTCTCTCTTTCTTTCTAGTATCTTTCACACTACATAGTGCATGCAGCGGAGACTCGCTCCTTTCACGCGCGCTGTCTCTCTCTCTCTTTCTCTCTCTATTCAGTGATAATTCTCGCACTCGACCACTTCGTGTCTATTTATTTCTTTACTCGAAATCAATAAAATTTCAATTTTTCAGGTACATATCAACAATATGTCAACGAGACCACATAGTTCTAAGAGATTTAGGAAGTGTCCGGATTTCGGCAAGATTCATAAAAAGGTTGTCTATGAAGATAGTAAGCGGCCATTCCTATTACTTGGTACTATAACAAAAGGATTATTAATGTCTGAAGAGTATCAAAACAAGGAAATAACAGAAGATACATACGTATGCAGAATTTGTTATGATAAATTAAAGGATATTTCTGAAGAAAATTTAAAAAAAGCACAAGACTCAACGCCGACAAAATCTACATCTTTGAATCAAATGACGGGATCTCAAAGTTCATTGCCTGCAGATTCCCAAGTTTCAGTTGCCAGTGTCCAGTTATATGAAGAAGTGAATGATATTCTTGAAATGAACAATATTTCTCTATTTTCTTGACAATCCCCATTTAAACTTCCTTCGAGTGTTGACCCGACATCACTCTCGAAATACGTAAATCGCAAACGCAAACAATTATTTTAAACTTTTTGTGAAGTATCTGATTGTAAAATTATGAAATTATATGACATTTCAAAAGAAAAAATACAATTCAATGAGTGCAAAACATGTGAGGAGTGAAATGAAAACTTCAGCTTGGTATTAGAAAATCAGAATGTAGCCTACAAAGAGAAAGTGTGCCTGCTAACTCTATTACCATCAAGTCTCTCAAGCAACTTTGTTTTAGCATATATAAGAGGAATTACAGATCACGTGATTAGAACTTCATGAAAGCTGAGAGAAACTAAAGGATTGTTTGAAAAGCCCGACCCATATTCTGGAAATCCTGTAAAGAGTGAAACTATTAAGCTAGTTGAAAGATATTATCTGGATGATGATTTAGACTGTTCTAGACAAAGTCCCAACAAAAACGACGTGATCAGTATTAAAATCGATGGGGTTAGAGAAAAAATAGTCAAACGTTATCTTTCTCGTAGCATTAAGGAAATTTGCGATCTAATTTTCGAGCAGAATCCAGGAATTATTATTTCGAGATCGAAGATTTATCAATTGCGCCCAAAATGGGTTATGATTCAACCTTTGAACGAATCGTGTTTATGTGTCCATTGAGCCAATTTTGACCTTTTAGCGACGGTGCTAAAAATCACTCTGAAAATGAAAAACTCTGAATTTTCAACGCTAAAAAAAGAGCTTTTATCCAAGATTGTTTGTTCGAAAGAAAGTAATTCATGCATTCTTCGAGAATGTGAAACTTGCAAAACTAGAATAATAACTCAAGAAAAATTCCAATTGGGAGAAGAGTTATTATATGACAAAATTACTTTTGCAGTTTGGAAAAAAAATGATCTTGTCAAGAAAACTTGCACATTTGACATATTTTTGAAAGAACTGAACAATTATGTACAAATGATGAGTAAACATGGACGAATTAAAGAGTTGCTGCAAAGCTAAATCAAGTTGGAAAAACAGAATGGACATTTTAAGGAAAATCATCTTATTTTACATGGAGATTTTGCAGAAAATTTGGCTATAATCCAGAAAGATGCCATCCAAGGATATCATTGGACCAATACACAGATTTCTATTTTCACTTCGGTGTGCTACATAGGAAAGAATACTGTGAGTTTTGGCATAGTAAGTGATGATACAAAACATGACACAGCGTTTGCTTTAGCAGCTATGGAATTGATAACAAGTGAGTGTTTGACACTCACTAAGAATAAGGAAAATGATATTACTATAATATCTGATGATGCTGCTGCTCATTTCAAAAATAGATTTGAATTTCATGAACTGGGAAATGGCTTCCGTCAAGCAAAATGGATTTTTTCTGCAACTGAACACGGAAAAGGAGCATGCGATGGCATCGGTGGATTATTAAAACATTACGCTACAACTCATAATTTGTCATCATCACCGAACAAATTTATTAAAAATGCCGAAGACTTTTTGAAATACGAGGGTAGTTCAATAAGTCTTTAGAATGACCAACAGATGGCGCCCGAATCGCTCCAAATCATCTGTTTTCAGTCAGCACCACTCCCGACTAGATATATGGTACAGTCACAGTCCACATCTTCTGAGTTTACGTGTTTTTATAACCAATTGAAAAAAAAAATTGCTTGTTAAGAAAAATGGAAAAAAACGAGTTCAGAGCGGTAATTAAACATTTTCATTTAAAGGGTTCAACTCCATATGAGATAAAAAATGAATTGGACTCAGTTCATGGCACATCTGCCCCTGCCTTAGCAACGGTTTATAACTGGGTAAATGAATTTAAGCGTGGTTGTACATCAATAAGTGACGAACCACGTTCACGAAGGCCCGTAGAAGCAACTACTCCCGAAATCATCAATAAAATCCACGATATGGTCTTGAAGGATAGAAGATTAAAAGTGCGTGAGTTAGCTGAGGCCACAAGGATATCTATAGGTGCAGTTGTTTCAATTCTACATGAAAAATTAGGCATGAAAAAGCTATCGGCAAGATGGGTGCCGCGTTTGCTCTCAGCTGAGAATAAACGCAATAGAGTGGTCGCCTCTGAGGCTCTTTTGGCGCGCATAAGTCGGAATCCTGAGGAATTTTTTCGTCGATTTGTGACTGTGGATGAAACATGGATACACCACTACACTCCTGAGACAAAGGAACAATCCAAACAGTGGATTTCCACAGGCGAACCAGCTCCAAAGAAGGCAAAGACCGTAAAGTCAGCTGGTAAGGTTATGGCTACAGTTTTTTGGGATGCACGTGGAATTATACTTATTGACTACTTGGAAAAGGGTAAAACAATTACTGGTGAGTATTATGCATCATTATTAGAGCAGCTGAAAGAAGAAATAAAAAAAAAACGACCACATTTGGCGAGAAAAAAAATTCTCTTTCATCACGACAACGCCCGAGTTCACACATGCTTCGTTTCAATGGCTAAAATTGAAGAACTAAAATTCGAATTGGTCGAACACCCACCGTATTCACCAGATTTAGCCCCCAGTGACTTTTTCTTATTTCCAAACTTGAAAAAATGGCTCGGTGGACAGAGATTTACGGACAACGAAGACGTCATTGCCTCTGTAAGTGCTTATTTTGAGGAACTTCCGAAAACGCACTTTTCTGAAGGATTAAAAAAACTTAAAAAGTATTTACCAAGTGTATAGAGCTCCAAGGAGATTATGTTGAAAAATAAAAAAAAATTTACCCAAAAAAAATTGTTTTTATACTTTATTCTAAAGACTTATTGAACTACCCTCGTATGTCACTAAGTATACTAATAAAATAAGGCTAATACTTTTGACAGCTGAAGAACTGCAAAAATTTAGAGATGAAAAAATTAAAGAATGGCAAGAAGTTTGGCCCATTCACCGTATTCGTGATAGTCATATTTGGCGAGTTGTCAGGGAGACTGATATTAGAGGAAATGTAATTAAGAAAACTTCAATGAGAAAAACCAATAAACATGAATGGATTAGTGTCGGTTCTTAATTAATGTTTTTCTGATTGTTAAAAAAATTATAGCTGTCTATTACATTGATTTAACATGTATAATATTACTGAATAAAAAATGTAAATTAATTTAATTCAACAAAAGTAGAAAGTTAATTTATAGTGATTCCTTTGCTTGAATCTAACTTATACAAACGCATATCGGGTTTAAGCATGTAAAAATAGACATTTTGTTTGACAGGCCATATCTCCGGAACAGAGGAAGCTGGCACTTTGAAATTTGGTAGAAAGATAGCTCATGTGGCCTTGAAAAACATACCCGAAATTCGCGTTAATCACAGTGGGCCTTTTTGAAAAATCGAATTTTGAAAAAAGCACCTTTTTCAGTTTTTTCCATTTATCTTGGAAATTATAGGAGCTATATAAAATCTAAAAAAACACGTGAAATCTGATGAAATTCCCCACATTTTCAAAAAAATATCGTCTACATACGATAATTTGGCTCAAAATGGCAATCATTTAAAAAAAAAATTTTTCATTTATTAAATATCGCTTTTACGACCTTATGTTTGATACTGTGCCACGGGGCTTCAGAACCGTTTCTCGGAAAAAACAAAAAATACGGGTCTCATGAAATTCAACGTAGATTATGACCTCAAAGTTTGAAAAAAATCGAACACATCGATTTTTTTTGCTCGTTGAATCCGTATAGAATGGGCCTCACATAAGCTGCAAGCATTATGAAATTTATATAAATAAATATGCCTACATGGTGTTTATAGAATAAATAAACAAAATAAAACCTTTAGTGAACTACAGAGTAAAATTGTATTACATACAAAAACAATTGTTTGAATTTCATCAAGATAAATTAAAATATTTGCAAAATTAATTCAAGGCTCTATGCAGTATCAAAACGTCTCTGCGTACGCGAAGAAATGCATATGTTAGACAAAACTGTGATTCATCAGTTTTGGAAGAACAACTACAGAAAACACTCCACGACGTTTTATTAGGCGATGATGGGAACCAATCGATAGTCGACGATCCCTCAAAGAATGCGCGATTGGCACAGGACACGATTGGGACAGGAGGTACACGATTCGATACAATACATACTTGAAAAATCCGACGAGTATGAGAAACATATCGAGGTGCTTAAATAAAAAATAGAGGATTTTGATGGTAGAATTTTGCAAAATTCTCAAAAACTTTCCGTTCTAAATGAGGACTACGGCAGTATAAAATGAAAATTAAACGAGATAGAGACAACGCTAGCTCAAGAAACAAGTGAAGAATCTTTAAAACTTCTAGAAGAAAAGATTTCAACAATGATTGATGAAAGAATCCCCGCGTGCTCGCCGGTTGTTCAAGTTGCGATTGATGCGCAAAACGCACAGGAAATTCGAGACGGTTATGGTAATTTAATTACACAATTAGAAACGTTGTCTAGACACAAAGTAAATTTGAATTTTTCTAATGAAATTGAGAGTCGAGTCAATGTAAGTTTCAATAAAAAATATTTAACATACAAAACAGCATGGAACGAAAAGTTTGATAGAATGCTAACGGTAAATGAAAACTTATTAGAAAGCATGAAGAAAGTCGAGTCTAAAGTTAAAGGTTTAGAAGTAGAGTGATGATCTCGTAAAAATTAAAACACAACTTGAGCAGGATAGGAATGTATATTTAGATAAATTTCAGGAATAAATGTAATTCCGGGAGTAGGCGAAAGCACTTTAAACATGTCGGGTGTAAAAGGTCCCAAGTTGAAACCACCTACGTGTAAGGCCGAGTCGAAGGAAAAACCAATGCGATACTTAAAAGAAATAAGCCGATATATGGATGTCATGAATCTCGATTTTTAAGAAACGCTATATACAATTGGACAAACGTTGGGTGGTTCGGCTTCTGCTTGGTATGATATTGTTCAAGATTCAATTAAAACATTTAAAGATTTCGAAATTAAATTTAAACAAATATTTTGGAACGATAACATCCAAGACGAATGGGCGCGTAAAGTAGAATATAATATTCAGATCAAGATCCAAATTCTGTTAAAAAATTAAAACATCTGATATGGAAGTATAAAAAGGCAGCCAGGAGGAACAGCAACCATCATCTTAACTACTCACTTCAAAGCCCAGCCCAGAAGACGACGCCATCCGCCAACTCCGAAGAACTCGAAGAGAGAGAGAGAGAGAGAGAGAGAGAGAGAGAGAGAAAGAGACCAGTCAACCTTTCATAAAATAAAAGTAAGTAAATTTATAAATTTAGCTATCTTATTTTCCTGTAGTCCTTTACTTCTTCTTTCATATATCATTATATAAATATTTTTAGCGATTTTCCTCCTCGCGCACAAAGTTCCGATAGCAGTACTTGGGCGTGTACCCACCCTCTCTCTCTCCTGTAACTATTTACCTAGTTCCGATAAACGGTACAGGAAATAGTTTTCCTATCCTATCATTTCACATTCAATTCCCCTAGAAGATTAGCAATTAACATCCCGCGCTATTACACGAAAGTGTAGGCGAAATACAAATAATTAAATAAAAAGACGTTTCTGCCTCACGGAGACGTCACATTTTATGGGGGCTCGTCCGGGATCCGTGGTAATTAACTAGCTATAGGAAATATATATGTTTTCTTTTTCTTCTTGTAGATATCTATCCTTTTATTTGTTTGATTATTATTATTATTTAAAATTCTTTCGATATTTAAATCTAAATCTGCTAAATCTGTAATAAATACTAAATCAGTTTGAAAATACTAAATCTGTTTAAATGTACTAAGTCAGCTTCAATCTGTTAAATCTGTTATGAATATAAAATCAGTTCGAAAATTCTAAATCTGTTTAAATATGCTAAGTCTGCTTAAATCTGCTAAATCTGTTATAAAATTACTAAATCAGTTTGAATATACTAAATCTGTTTAAATGTGTTAAGTCTGCTTAAATCTGCTAAATCTGTTATGAATATAAAATCAGTTCGAAAATACTAAATCTGTTTAAATATGCTAAGTCTGCTTAAATCTGCTAAATCTGTTATAAAATTACTAAATCAGTTTGAATATACTAAATCTGTTTAAATGTGTTAAGTCTGCTTAAATCTGCTAAACCTGTTATAAATACTAAATCAGTTTGAAAATACTAAATCTGTTTAAATTTGTTGAGTCTGCTTAAATCTGCTAAAACTTCTATAAATACTAAATCAGTTTGAATTTACTAAATCTGTTTAAATTTGTTGAGTCTGCTTAAATCTGCTAAAACTTCTATAAATACTAAATCAGTTTGAATTTACTAAATCTGTTTAAATGTGTTAAGTCGGCTTAAATCTGCTAAACCTGTTATAAATACTAAATCAGTTTGAATATACTAAATCGGTTTGAATGTGTTAAGTCTGCTTAAGTCTGCTAAATCTGTTATAAATACTAAATCAGTTTGAATATACTAAATCTGTTTGAATGTGTTAAGTCTGCTTAAATCTGCTAAATCTCCTATAAATACTTAATTAAAATATTTCTCAAATCTGTTTGTATCTTGTATTGTTTTATTACTAAATCAGAGTACGAATTACTAAATCAGTGTATTAAAAAAGTTGCTAATAAATCCGTGTATTAGAAAGTTGTTACTAAATCAGTGTAATAGAAAGTTGCTACTAAATCAGTGTATTAAAAAAGATGCTACTAAATCCGTGTATTAGAAAGTTGTTACTAAATCAGTGTAATAGAAAGTTGCTACTAAATCAGTGTATTAAAAGGGTTGCTACTAAATCCGTGTCTTAGAAAGTTGTTACTAAATCAGTGTAATAGAAAGTTGCTACTAAATCCGTGTATTAGAAAGTTTTTACTAAATCAGTGTAATAGAAAGTTGCTACTAAATCCGTGAATTAGAAAGTTGTTACTAAATCAGTGTAATAGAAAGTTGCTACTAAATCAGTGTAATAGAAAGTTGCTACTAAATCAGTGTATTAAAAGGGTTGCTACTAAATCCGTGTCTTAGAAAGTTGTTACTAAATCAGTGTAATAGAAAGTTGCTACTAAATCCGTGTATTAGAAAGTTTTTACTAAATCAGTGTAATAGAAAGTTGCTACTAAATCAGTGTATTAAAAAAGATGCTACTAAATCCGTGAATTAGAAAGTTGTTACTAAATCAGTGTAATAGAAAGTTGCTACTAAATCCGTGAATTAGAAAGTTGTTACTAAATCAGTGTAATAGAAAGTTGCTACTAAATCAGTGTATTAAAAGGGTTGCTACTAAATCCGTGTCTTAGAAAGTTGTTACTAAATCAGTGTAATAGAAAGTTGCTACTAAATCAGTGTATTAAAAAAGATGCTACTAAATCCGTGTATTAGAAAGTTGTTACTAAATCAATGTAATAGGAAGTTGCTACTAAATCAGTGTATTAAAAAGTTGTTACTAAATCAGTGTATTAAAAAGTTGTACTAAATCCGTGTATCAAAACGTTGTACTAAATCCGTGTATTAAAAAGTTGTTCTAAATCCGAGAAAACTAAATCTGTCAATCAAAACCCGTCTGTGCTAAATCTGTGAAAAACGCTCTAAATCTGTTATTACAAAATCCGCCTAAATCTGCTTATTTTATTACTACACCATTGATCTCGCTAAACGACAAATGGGTTTTATTTAAGAAATATATAATTCAAAATCTGCTTAACTTCGTGAATTAAGTACTAAATCAGTTATTAAACCAGTTATTCTTCGAAGTATATTTTATCAGCCTTAAATGTAAATAGACAATATTATTCTGTTATTTAAAAAAAACTAAGTCAGCTAAATCTCGAAACCCGTGTAAAGTTGTGTTGTTTTAGGACAAATAAAAGTTCCTAAACCAATTGTATTCAACGAAATCGTATTGTATTAATCGAAAAAATTGTATTAAACGAAATCTGTCAAATTTGCAATTATTAAATCTCGAAATTTTACTAAATCTTGTATTATTTATTTTTTTACTATTAATTCCAAATCTGCCTAAATTTGAAGCAAAGGCAATTTGATACTGATTAAATCCGCGTAAATTTGATGCTTTTCAGTGAATAATAAATCCATTTAGCTCCACATATTAATGAACTTGTTATAACACTAAATAAAAATTTGTCTAAATCAGCTTGATTCTATTAAGCAATTTATTACGAAATCTGTCATAATCCGTTAAATAGTATATACAATTTTTTGTTGTTGTATTCTTCAATCAATTTACATTTACAAAATTTCGATTCAGTTTTAATTAAGTAATAGTTTCAATTAAATTTGCAACCTGCATTTAATTTTTTTTACACCATTAAAACAATATAAAAAAACCCTACCGAGTTTGCCAGACGTTCTCATAAAATAATTCGTTCAGTAATATATATACAAAAAAAGGAAAAATCGTTATAAAACAAAAACGAAAGGGGCCTGCGGCGGCTCAGTCGGTAGAGTGTCGGATTCCCACGCCGGTGACCCGGGTTCGAATCCTAGTCTCTGCCGATTGATACAAGCACCTCTGTAAAAATTACATGTGCTTTGTTTACAAACACACCGCAGACCCCCGTCGTCGATTAGCACCACATGGAAGCACAAACATGGCGACGTTAAATAATAATAAAAAAAAAAAAAAAAAAATATACAAAAAAAAATAGGGAATATATTTGAGGGAAGAATTAACGAATTCGAAGTCGTCCCGTTTGGTTTAAAAATAAGTAGCGCCGCTCTAATTCACGGATTGTATGTCGTAATTAAGGGAATCGGAACATTTATGGTTACTTTTGTTGATGACATGCTGTGCACTTCAAAAAATAATGCCGAACCTTTATATCATTTAGAGTTATTATTTATCCAATTGATCAAATGGAATTTTACTTTAAATTTAAAAAAATATGAATTCTTTAAAGAAGAAGCAGAATTTCTGGGTTTTTTTCTCTCGACTAAGGGAATAAAACCACAAGAAAATAAGATTGATTTAATAAAAAACTATCCGAGGCCCAGGAACGTAAAACAATTACAAGCGTTTTTAGGCGTAACAAACTTTTATTCAAAAGGCTTTAGAAAAAACAAAAGAGATTTTTGAAAATGAAGTATGTCCGGTCAATTCCGACCAATCCCAACCGCATATTTTACGCGCAGATTCGAGTTTTTACGCCCTCGATGCCTCACTGTCGCAATTAGATAAGAACGGGGATGAACGTGTAATAACCTACATAAGTCAGACGTTAAAAGGCGCGAAATTAACATACATTACCACCGAAAAGGATCTACTAGTAATCGTATGGGCCCTTCAAAAATTAATCACATATCTAAAAGCCGCAAAAGTTTACGTTAAAATGGATCACGACGCGTTAACATTTTTATTTAAATGCAATTTTATAGGGAACCGCGTACGACGTTGGGTCCTTGGTATCCCGGATTATGATCTACACATCGAACACATAAAAGGTAAAGAGAATACCGTTGCCGATTTGTTGAGTCGTCATGCAGAGAATCATCCCGACGAAAGAAGAAGGCCGGGAGAAATAGCTATCGCGTAAATAAAAAAGTAAAATTTTTCGAAAGAGTTGGCCTCACAGCTAAAAAACTTATCAGAGTTACAACAAGAGGACAATTATTTATCAAAAATAATTGAAAATTGTAACGATAAGCACAAAGAAAATCCAGATGAAAGGACATATTTATACAAAAATGATTTAATTTATAAAAAAAATCCTTTAAAACAATATGGCCAACAAGTGGCCAACATGGCGGCGGGAGGGAAAGATCCTCCGGATAAGACCAGTAAAAAGTTTCTGAAATGTCACTCACAGAATGAAGTAACAACAGTTATTTGTATTATATGTGATAATACGTACCACCAAAGTTGTGCAAAACAAAAAAGTCTAATTTTTATTAGTGAAAGGCTAATAATATGCCAAGAACATAAAAACATAACCTCAAAAGTTGATGAAGAGGTTTTGAGTGAATCAACAAAGGCAATGATTGCACAAATAAAATCGAGGCAATCAGAAGAAATAAGGAAGGAAATACTGAAGGAATTAGAGTGTAAAGCACAAGACCTACTGAACTCAACAGTGAGAGATAGTGCAGCTGATTTTGAAATCATGCAAAAAGAAAATGAACTATTAAAACAACTTAACAGAGAACTTTTTGAAAAAAATGATCTACTGAAAGAAATTATAGGAAAACAAAAAAGTTACCAAAGAAGCAATAAATCTTTTGCTGAAATAACAAGTGCTGTGAAACCTCTACAAAAACGAGTTCCAAAACTTATAGTTAAAACCTTAAATAATGCAAGACAAACAGATGTCAAAAAAAGTATAGTAAAATGTTTAATAGATGAGAAAAGCATTCAAACAAAAGAAATATACAGCAAAAATAAAGATGAGATTGTTATTAAATGTATGAATAATGACTGTGTTGAAAATGCTGAAAGTTTATTAAAGAACTGCCTAGATGGAGAGTGTGAAGTGAAAATAGAACAATTAAATAATCCAAAAATTAAAATAGTTGGAATTGATAACAATATGAACATGGATGAGAATGAAATTGAAGAAGATATAAACATAAGGAATTTCGCAAATTTTAATACTAAAGCTCAGGTGTTACACTTGTATACAAACAAGACGACAAAACTCAGTAGTGTTTTAGTGGAAGTGACAGCTGAAATTTATAAAAACATCAGAGATAACAAGAATAGAATCTTTATTGGCTGTCAAAGCTGTAGGGTTTTTGACCTGATAAATATAAAACCATGTTTCAACTGTGGTAGGTTAGGACACAATGGTACAAAGTGCAATAATAAAATAACATGCCTAAAGTGTGCAAAAAATCACAAAACTATTGAATGTGATAATGAAGTATTAGTATGTATAAACTGCAGTTACAGCAATAATAAATTTAATACAGTTTTTAATACGTGTCATAATGCAGCAGATATAAATTTATGCGAAATAATAAAAAACAAGATTAAAAAATTAATTGGAAACACTGATTATCCTGTGATACCTACATTACCAACAGTGTATACAATACCGAAGCATTATCAACTGAAGATAACTAACCAACAAAAAGAAAATCCAAACAATATGCAAAGTGAGAAATTTTCTCAACAACAGCAACAACAGCAGCAAGAACAGCAACAAAACCAACAACGGCAGCAACAACAGCAGCAAGAACAGCAACAAGAACAACAACAAAATGTTCAACAGCAGCAAAAACAACAAATAGTAACAAGAAATAGCACAAGAAAAAATACAAAGACTTAAGTTTTAAATAATTAAATATGGATTTTGAATTCCTTGATAAAATACAAAAAGACTCTATTCAAAAGGAAAAAATATGTGACAATATCAATTGTCTAAATAAAATCATTAACAATAAAAATGATATTATAATGCATGTAAATATAAGAAGTATGTCTGCAAATTTTGATAAGTTAAAAATTCTATTACAAAGTCTAACTAGTAGACCATGTATTGTTATATGCACTGAAACTTTTGTACAAGTAAATTATAAAATACACGATTTAGAGGGATATAATAGTTATTATAATGAAAGTAACTTAAATCAGAATGATGGTGTCATGGTTTTTGTTGATAAGAATATTGTACACAAAACTAAAATTATTAAGTATGGAAAGATTAAAATAATAAATACTCATATCACATTAAATGATAACAGTAGTATGGAATTTTCCGCTGTATACAGATCTCATCACATACCTAAAGCAGAATTCATTCTAGATTTAAACAAGTTCTTGAATAATAAGAGAAATACTAAAAATCATTTAGTTATAGGTGATTTTAATATTGATTTACTAGAATCTGATAATATTAGTCAAGAATTCCTCTGTAACTTCTTACAAAATGGATATTTTCCTGGTTTCGTGGGAGTTACAAGGTCACCTATAGGAAACTGTAAAGGATCTTGTATTGATAATATCTTCATTAAAACTAATAGCCTAAGTACAGTTACATATAAATTAAAACATTCTTTAACAGACCATTAACCTATTTTTATTGCTATAAACAAGATGAAGACTAAAAGTAAAGCACCCACTAAAATAATAGACTATACAAAATTAAGAAACGTTGCCAAGACAATAAATTGGAATGGAACTATGTCAATACATGATCCTAATATTGCTACTGATACACTGTTAAGCGAAATAAAAAAATGCATTGAATTAGCAAAAATAAAATTGAGGAAAGATAATAAGAAACAAAGGAAGAACTGGATTACAGATGCTATAATAAAATCGTGTGATACTAAAGAATTTTTGTATAATTTATGGCAGATGGATCGTGAGAATGATCAACTTAAAGTACAGTACAAAAGATATGCCAAAATATTAGATAAGGTAATTACAGATGCAAAAGTCAAATACGATAAAAGTCTGATCCAAAATAATACAAATAATCCCAAAAAACTGTGGGAAATTATAAACACAAAAATAGGGAAAAAAATTAAATCTAATGATACTATTAATTATATTAAAGTTGATAGTGAGAAAATAACAGATAAACGTTTAATAGCTAATAATATGAACAAGTATTTTTGTGAAATAGGTAAAAAATTGAGTGAGAAAATTGATAAATATTCAGATGCTGATTTAAAATTACCAGATATGAATGCAAGCTCCATCTTCTTAAAACCAACTAGTGCGCATGAGGTTGCAAGTATTATTAATAATTTGAAATTAAAAAATGGAGGAGTTGACAAAATAAATGCCAAAACTTTAAAAATACTTTGCAACAATATTGCTGAACCTTTAGCGCATTTAATTAATTCTTGTATTGAAAACACTGTATGGCCTGATGCACTAAAAAAAGCGGAAATTGTTCCTATATACAAGTCTGGAGAGAAGCATAATATATCAAATTATAGACCTATTTCATTAATATCAAATGTAGCTAAAATTCTTGAAAGAATTTTATATAACAGAATTTATGATTTTATTAAAAAAAGTAATATAATATCTGAACACCAATTTGGTTTTATGAAAAAAATAGGTACAAAGAATGCTCTCAATTACATAACAAATACATTATACAATAACTTGGATGAAAGTAAACCGATACTTATAACGTTTCTAGACTTAGCAAAAGCTTTTGATACTGTAGATCATAAAATATTATTAGATAAACTTTATTGTTTAGGAATAAGAGGAAAGGCGTTGGATCTACTTTCAAGTTATCTTAATGATAGATATCAAGTAGTTAAAATAAATGTTAATGAAAGTGATAGCATGTTAATAAATACGGGTGTTCCACAAGGCACAATATTAGGACCTCTACTTTTTATACTATACATTAATGATATCCTGAAAGTAATCCCGCTAGAGACAATATTGTCATATGCTGATGACACTGCAATAATAGCAAATGGTAATACTTGGAGTGAAGCGCAAACAACTATGAATAAGTATTTAATAAAAATTAATAAGTGGTTAGCAGTAAACAAATTATCTTTAAATGTTGAGAAGACTGTTGTTATGACCTATGGTAACTACATTGATAGTGTTCCAACTCAAATAGATATTAAGATTAAGGATAGAAATATAACTAGAGTAGAAAAGTGCAAATATTTGGGAATAGTATTTGACTACAATCTGAAGTGGGATAAACACGTTCAATATATAATACAAAAAACGAAATATCTAGTCTATATTTTCTATAAAATTGCCAAATCAATGCCAACAGAAATATTAAGAATGATATATTATGCATTTTTTCATAGTATAATAAGTTATGGAATATTAGCTTGGGGTGGAGCTTATAGAAATAATAGAGATTTATTGCAAAAATTACAGAATAAAATTTTGAAAGTTATTAATAAGAACAATTTTGTTGAAGATAATCCTATGAACTTGGAACAACTATTTACTTTTGAGGCGTTAAAATATCATTATACAGACCTAAAAAGCCAATATCTTGCATCAACTAGTATAACTAGGAGAAAAAACTTAACTATACCTAAAAATAGCAAAAGGTCAACTCGTGTTTGCAGTATGAAAAAAAATATATAAAAAATATCCAATAAACTATTTCGATGTATTTTTTCCTCAGCTTTCCAATGGTGTGTTCAGATTTTCCAAAATTTTCCATTTTCCTTAAAAAAAACACAAAACGTGTTATATCTCGAAAAGTCTATTTTTAATATTTTTTTTAATACTTTTAACCGAAAGCTGAGGTTTTTTTACATAAAAAAAGTTTTTTTGCCCAGAGTGCCCGATTATATTTCAGTGAGTAATAGAACGCCGAAAAGTTGAAGTACCGCGCGCAGCGGCAAGGCGCCTGACTTCGCACTCAACGGTGGCCGCTGGATTCGGTCGTCGTTTCATATTTTGCTACCTTATAATTTCTTTTAAACCTGTTAGTTAAATTTAGTTATTTTTTTGTTTTTATTAATCGTTTTTTTTGTTACTTTGGCTTTCGAAGAGGCTTTCAAAGTCTTTAGCTTCGTGGCTTTCTTTGTCTTTGTTGCGGGTTTGGATACGTTATTTTCTTTTTTCTTAGTGTCTTTCTTTGGAAAGATTTAATATTTAGAACTTAAAGACGTTTTCTGTAGTTTGAATGTGTTTTGATTCAATGGAATAAAAGCATGATACTGTAAAGTCGCTGATATAGATTTAGCATTATCTAATCTTGGTTTGAGTTCTAAAACAGTTTTTTCATAATCATCTTTATTGCTATAAAATACATTTGGTTTCTTTGCAATAATTTTTAGCCCATTCGTAAAGACTTTTTGCTGTTAAAATTCTATTTTTGGATGAAAGTTGTAGACTAGCACGTTTTGCACCTCTGTTTAAGTTCGCACCGATACCATCACATGCACCTTTGCCGTGCGCGGTAGCATAAAAGTGCCATTCCGCTGAGATTTCGAAATCTTTTTCATGAAACAGAAGATTTTGCATATTATTCTTATTTTTAAAATGTTGACTTGCTCCATCCATTAAATAATAAATTTTTTTAACTACGAAATTAGATTTCAGATAAAGTATGACAATTTTTTGATATACATAAACCGCAACAGTATCATGGTTTAGATTATCAGAAATTACAGCAATGCTTACATGTTTAAGATCACTATTTTCTTTGTAATAAATTACAACTGTAAAAATAGTTCCCTGGTTATTATTCCAATGGAAAGATTGCGTAGAATTCTGTACTACAAATGCATAGTTTTCCGCAAAATCAAAACAGACAATAAACTCCCCTTCTTGAAGATTTTCTTTCAACTTATTCACATACTGTGACTGTTTCTTAGCAAAAAAATCGTGAGTCTTCAATTTCATTAACTTGTCGCCCAGCGTGTTGAGAAAGTCATAAATGTTCTCACTTTTTGAAGCTATCGTACACCGATCTGTTTGAAACCACGATTCAAATTGAATTTCAAAAACATTATTTTTATCAACACTTTCAAGCAAATGTTCTCGTAATGCAGACGTATTAGGACAATTTAGAGAGTCACCCAAGAAACACTCATCACGTGCATTTTTACTAACGATTGCCTGAATACAGTCATGATAATTTGTAAGATATAGTTTACTATTTTTCGTTAAGCACTCTAGCTCAGCAGCTTCTAGCATGAGCTTAACGTTTTCATGATGTACACATACACATACATTATGTGTACCACTGCTTCCAGCTAAAACACAGTGTACTGGTCTCAATTGTATGAATTTTGTTAACCCAATTTTAACGTGTTCGTATTCTTTTTGAAATAAATAATAGATTTCGTTCAAATTGCCAAGAAGTAATCTTTTCTGAACGTGTTCTCGTTTGCCGTTGTCCTGCTTTACGGATATGCAATCTTTCAAGCCTGGCATAATTCGACTCATGTCATCCTTTTCATAAAAACTTTTAACTAAATTTGTAGTTTCCACCGAAAGTACTTTGCCGCGTTTTTTTCAGGAACTGAGAAAACTCCTTTTTCGGCTACTAACTCTTTTGCTTCTCGAGCTTCCCATTCAGTACAACCAAACTCTCTGATTAAATCATTACGAGACCAAAAATCGGGAGCAAGAGTGAGTAGCTGAATTCTATCTTGCTTCGATATAGTATTAGAAAATTTTCTTTTAATTTGTTCGAGAACCGTTACGCCAGCTTTATAATATTCATCACAACAATTTATGTTAGCTTTTTTGTATCCGAAATAGGTAAATCTGCTTTACGTTTGTAAATTTGCCTACGACATGAACCACATATTTTCGCATCTTCGGGTACAAAAGGAAATATACTTCTAAAAGTTGAAGGAAAGTCAAACAGATCTTTAGACGTAAGGTGATTCTCTCGAGAGAAAGGATTTATGCATTTCATTTTCCAGGTTGAACCCATTGTAGTTGCTACAATAAACCGGAGAAATACGTAACCAATATATTTATGATTTAATCATAAAAAAATCTAAATTTAAAAGAAAACATCGTCGTATATATGAATTTCTTGTGATAATTCATTTATAGATTAAAGTTTTTTATATTTAAGCCACCTACCGACTGAAAAAAGAACTAGTTTTACAAGTAAGCATGATGTGGCGGTGACGACGGCCGCGCCGCGCCAAGTTTCGCGCGGTACTTCTACTTTTCGGCGTTCTATTACTCACTGAAATATAATCGGGCACTCTGTGCAAAAGAACTTTTCTTATGTAGAAAAACCTCAGCTTTCGATTAAAAGTATTAAAAAAATATTAAAAATAGACTTTTCGAGATATAACACGTTTTGTGTTTTTCTTTAAGGAAAATGGAAAATTTTGAAAATCTGACCACACAATTGGAAAGCTGAGGAAAAAATACATCGAAATAGTTTATTGGATATTTTTTATATATTTTTTTTCATACCGCAAACGCGAGTTGAAAACAACAGTATTAAGCGCTCGCGCGCCGCGCTAGGAGAGTTGACGTGATTCGCCCCATATATAAAGGTATAAAGGGGTTAATTAAAAATATCATAGATATTGATTCATTAAAAAATTAAATATCTTATTTCCAAAAAAATAAAAGAAAAAAATCTATATGAATAGGTTAGATGTAAATAAATTTTATCAGAAATATAAGGAAATGTAAATAGACATGTTTTGCGAGAAAATATTTTTTAGAAAAAAGGATTTGCTTTATTTTCATAAATAGTACATTTCACCAAATAAGAAAAACAAAACAGGTCTATCCATAGTATCAAAAGAGGAATTTAGGAAGAAATATAAATACTGAAATAAAGCGGCACAATGTAAATACGCATGTATACTATATCAAAGACAAAATCACCGCACTTTTATCTGTCTTGTGCGACAATATTCGAGATGGCACACCCTAAAACCCCCCTCTTTTTATTTCTCCCTCACTTTTCTTGATTTTCTGACGATACGGGTTAAAATTAAAAATAAGCACAGTCCGTCCAAATCAGTCCTTGAGACACGTTGTGCCAATAATTTATTTCTTACTAACTTTTTTCCATGGGAGTCCAGTGAAAATTTTTTGATTTTCAAAAAGCTTTCACTAGGGGACTATGTAACACCCTCGATATTCGAATAAATAAAATAGATCATCGTTATTGTAATTAAATCCATGCTCTCTATTTATTTACTTAATAAATATAAATTATTCAATATTATTAAATACTAACATTGATTATCAATATCAAATGTTGTTAAAAATTATAATGTAATAAAAATTTGTATTTCTGATGCGACAGTCATTAAATAATTAAGTTTTACGTTCTCCTGAAATGAGAATTTATTACAATGAATTCTCGCCTTTATGTAGACCGTAGAAAATAAGAAATAAAATAACAGCTAAAATAAAATGTATACAAAGAAATATATATATATATATATATATATATATATATATATATATATATATATATATATATATATATATATATATATATATATATATATATATATATATATATATATATATATATATATATATATATATATATATATATATATATATATATATATATATATATATATATATATATATATATATATATATATATATATATATATATATATATATATATATATATATATATATATATATATATATATATATATATATATATATATATATATATATATATATATTTCTTTGTATACATTTTATTTTAGCTGTTATTTTATTTCTTATTTTCTACGGTCTACATAAAGGCGAGAATTCATTGTAATAAATTCTCATTTCAGGAGAACGTAAAACTTATATATATATATATATATATGTGTGTGTATATACGAGGTCTGTCCCAAAAGTATCCGACCTACCTCGATTTCTCGGCGCTTGATTTATTCTTCGTCATCCGGAGGGTGGCATCCTTCAAAGTAGTCCCCATTTGATTGAACAAGACGCTCATATCGATGTTTCCACTTATTAAAGAACTCTTGAAAGTCAGACTTCGGAATCGCCTTTAGTGCATTCGTCGCATTAGTTTCAACAGTCTGTTTATTGTCGAATCGATGTCCTTTAAGCGGCATTTTCAATCGAGGAAACAGCCAAAAGTCGCAGGGAGCTATATCAGGACTGTATGGAGGCTGGCGGAGCTGCGCAACACTGCGTTTCAATAAATACTGCTGCACAATGTTTGATGCGTGCGCTGGAGCATTGTCGTGATGAAGAAGCCAGTCACCGGTTTCCCAAAGTTGTGGTCGTTTTCTCCTGATTGCATTACGTAATCTTTTCAAAACTTCAACGTAGTACTCTTTATTGATTGTCTGGCCTGTAGGGGCATATTCGTGGTGCACAACGCCCTCATAATCGAAAAAAACAATCAACATTGACTTGATGAACGAGGATCACTGTCAACAGATGTGCGGCCACTTTTGAACCGCCTATACCACTCTTTTATTTGTGTTTTGCCCATACACTCATCTTTAAAGGCCTTTTGCAACATTTCACTAGTTTCTGCACAACTTTTACCGAGATTAAAGCAAAATTTTATGCAAATTCGCTGTTCGGTTCGTTCTGCAAATTGCGACGAACGCAAAGAAGTCGTTGTAAACAAATACACGCTGCGCGGGAACTAAGGCGTTTCATCGGTATCTCAGGCTACTGACGAGAAGGTTAGGAGTTGCTGGTGACGTTCGTACCCTCCAGAGGTCGCCTGAGTCTCTCCGCGCGAAGATATGAACGTAGGTCGGATACTTTTGGGACAGACCTCGTATATATGTATTCTATCCACGAAAGGAAGCCAGCTGCGACGAACGCCGAGCAACGCATTCCAGGACCCGAGCGGCTGAAGCACGTGCGAATATGGGGCAGCGAGTGGTGCGAGCGACGATTGCAGGAGAGGGGAGAGATTCGCGAATGAGTGTGATAGAGAAAGAGTAAACAATAGGAAGAGTGGTGGCAAAATAGAAGCGTATTATAGGGGCGGTAGGGGAAAGGAATGTGAGTGTGTACGAATGAAAGTGTGTCTGTGAGTGCATAAGTGTGAATCTCTTGAATAAGTGTGCAGGGTGTACGGGGAGGAATGCGCCCCGCTTCGAACATCGATTTTCGGCGTTGCGCAAAAACCGAGGTAATGAGCCACCGGAAAACGGTAGCGGACGCATTCGCTTTCCGTGCACATTACACGCACGATATTCTCGGGAAAGCAAAGCGATAGGCAAGCACACCATTATCGCGCCATTATTTCGTGCGATAAAGAATTGGACAAATGTACATAGCTTATATTTGCTAGCTTTAAAATAAACGTGCCAAGGTTTAATACCACGCACGGTGGGCAGGAAGGAGCGATAGGTTTGACCAAAATGACGATAAAATCGGGTTGCGGGGCGGTATTCGGGCATGAATGTACATCTCAAATCCGTTCGAATCGAAATCCAATCGGCTCCTGTTTTCGAAATATCGTCAATTTACGTATTTTAGCTAAATTATTGATGTAAGCGAATGAGTTGTACCTTAACAATGCATGGAACTTCATTATATAATCAACGAGGATATACGAAATATGTAGATATCATGTACGAGGGTAGTTCAATAAGTCTTTAGAATGACCAACAGATGGCGCGCGAATCGCTCCAAATCATCTGTTTTCAGTCAGCACCACTCCCGACTAGATATATGGTGCAGTAACAGTCCACATCTTCTGAGTTTACGTGTTTTTATAACCAATTGAAACAAAAAAAATTGCTTGTTAAGAAAAATGGAAAAAAACGAGTTCAGAGCGGTAATTAAACATTTTCATTTAAAGGGTTTAACTCCATATGAGATAAAAAATGAATTGGACTCAGTTCATGGCACATCTGCCCCTGCCTTAACAACGGTTTGTAACTGGATAAATGAATTTAAGCGTGGTCGTACATCAATACGTGACGAACCACGTTCAGGAAGGCCCGTAGAAGCAACTACTCCCGAAATCATCAATAAAATCCACGATATGGTGTTGAAGGATAGAAGATTAAAAGTGCGTGAGTTAGCTGAGGCCACAAGGATATCTATAGGTGCAGTTGTTTCAATTCTACATGAAAAATTAGGCATGAAAAAGCTATCGGCAAGATGGGTGCCGCGTTTGCTCTCAGCTGAGAATAAACGCAATAGAGTGGTCGCCTCTGAGGCTCTTTTGGCACGCATAAGTCGGAATCCTGAGGAATTTTTTCGTCGATTTGTGACTGTGGATGAAACATGGATACACCACTACACTCCTGAGACAAAGGAACAATCCAAACAGTGGATTTCCACAAGCGAACCAGCTCCAAAGAAGGCAAAGACCGTAAAGTCAGCTGGTAAGGTTATGGCTACAGTTTTTTGGGATGCACGTGGAATTATACTTATTGACTACTTGGAAAAGGGTAAAACAATTACTGGTGAGTATTATGCATCATTATTAGAGCAAGCTGAAAGAAGAAATTAAAAAAAAACGACCACATTTGGAGAGAAAAAAATTCTCTTTCATCACGACAACGCCCGAGTTCACACATGCTTCGTTTCAATGGCTAAAATTGAAGAACTAAAATTCGAATTGGTCGAACACCCACCGTATTCACCAGATTTAGCCCCCAGTGACTTTTTCTTATTTCCAAACTTGAAAAAATGGCTCGGTGGACAGAGATTTACGGACAACGAAGACGTCACTGCCTCTGTAAGTGCATATTTTGAGGAACTTCCGAAAATGCACTTTTCTGAAGGATTAAAAAAACTTAAAAAGCGATTGACCAAGTGTATAGAGCTCCAAGGAGATTATGTTGAAAAATAAAAAAAAATTTACCCAAATAAAATTGTTTTTATACTTTATTCTAAAGACTTATTGAACTACCCTCGTATATTATATATAAGTATGATATATTGTGTATATACTATATATATGTATATATTATATATATGTATATATTTATATATGTATATATTATATATATGTATATATTTATATATGTATATATTATATATATGTATATATTTATATATGTATATATTATATATATGTATATATTTATATATGTATATATTATATATATGTATATATTTATATATGTATATATTATATATATGTATATATTTATATATGTATATATATAATATACATATATAAATATATAATTTAATTAAGCAGGCATATTTAGGCTGGTGCATTGGACGTGTACGTGTATTATATTGATAATACGTACTTTTCCACAACTTGTAATTTTGTTCAGAAAGTTATTATTAACGAAAAAAATCATATTTCTTCATATATTTCCTTTATTATAAGTTTTGTAATATAAGTAGGATCCTGAATAGAGTTGCTTTTGTTCCTTTTCCAAAGTTTCAAAAATTTTCTGTACACTGATTCGCCAGCCTGCTCAGACCATAATCTTAGCCCATCATCATTGTCCAAATATGCAAGGCAGTCTTTTAAGTGCTTCAGAAGTACATGGATTTTTAACGATTCAGAGAGAGCATGCATGATATATACCTTTACCTACTTTCTGAAAACAAGTTTTGCAAATTTCAAATGAACTCCTTGAATCCTTTATACTTTTTTCGGTTTCTCTGACCAGATTCTTTTTTGTGCCATTATGACCGTTCGATTCATCAATACAAATGGAAACATTCAGTATATTTCCTTTACCTTTTTTTACGTTTGATGATGATATCGTAGAGCGAGCTGTTATGCATACGTAACAATTACACTCATCAGAAGTTCTAGTTTTTTTAGGCAAAATTACATCTTCATAGTTTGGCATACTCTGTAAAGGTCTTTTTTTTAAAACATTTTTTTCTCGTTCACAAAGTGCAAGACGACAAGAGACGCAAATACTTAATGGAAACTTTGAATTAGATAGATCAAAATCTTCATTTATGTATTTTCGAAACAGTCCTTCATGAGACTGAGTTATCAAAAAATCTTGTGATCTTTTTCCTTTGAAACTTATTTTTCTACCACATGGCGCACAAATTTTCATTATATTCTCCTCATGATTACACTTATGATCCATTTTAGAATGAATGGATTCATAATTCTTTACTGGAAGAGAAGATGCCATATTTATCCGTTAGCCTGCCACTCAATCGTGATCTCTACACGAAAAATATCACAACTATCCAAACCGCAACCAAGAAGCATCCAAAGTCTGATCGTCTTATATGACAAAATCATCTCTATTATCATAGAAGAAATCACGCAGCCACCTAGCAGTGAGAATCGAAGTTATAAATTTTTATATGGAAATTTAGTGTGACCCAAAAATTTATAATTTATGTAATATAAATTTATAACACGATAAAGTTTGGATTTAGCTATATATATATATATATATATATATATATATATATATATATACACATATATACACACAAAACTAATATTCACCTCCTTGAAAATTATCTGAGGGAATATTCAGCTATCCCCGAACTTTTGGGACACCCTGCATGCATATATGTATACGTGTGTATATATATATACACAACGTATCATAAATATATATAATATACATGATATCTACATATTTTGTATATCCTTGTTGATTATATGCATTCTTAAGCTAGAACTCATTCTCTTCTATCAATAATTTAGCTAAAATACGTAAATTGACGATATCTCGAAAACAGGAGCCGATCGGATTTGGATTCGAACGGATTTGAGATGTACATTCATGCCCGAATACCGCCCCGCAACCCGATTTTATCGTCATTTTGGTCAAACCTATCTCTCCTTCCTGCCCACTGTGCCCTGCTCGCGCCGCTCGCCAACCCCCAAAGCGTCATGAAATTTTTTGTTTTTATAAAGGTTTTCTATTTTTCTACTTCACCCGGGAGGTAAATAGATTGGCGCGTTTTTTTGTTTTGTTAATTAAGCTTTTTTATACATTCAAATTTATGTTTTATTTAATTCATTTATAAATAAATATATGTAACTGATACTTACATTTATTTATATTTAGTTTTAAGTACTGAATATTATTTATAAAGTTATTATATTTTAGAAAAACCAAGAAATTGATAATATTGATGAAAATAAAGAATCAGAAAATCAGTAAAATGGAATAAACTGCACTGATATGTATAATGAATAAAACATTTTATAAATTTATAAACATTCACAATTATTATTATAAACAATTTTTGTATGTATAATATGTATATAGAAAAAAAACAGAAATAAAAAATGATAATTAATAGAAATAAGTAAATGAGGAGGGCATGATGAGGAGGGGCGTGGAGGGGCGAGGAGGACAAAAAATAAGATCAAAATAACGTATTTTTTTAAACGATATTACCTTGTTTTGAGGAGGAGAATGAGGAGGGCCAAATGAGGGGCGAGGAGGGCGTAAATCTTATAAGATTTACAAACAACTATGTAATATAGGAAGATATATATCTCATGATCTGCCCTGTACAGAATTTAATCTGAATCTAAAAAATATTTATAACAAAAGCGAAATAATAAAAATCACTTAATAGGTGATTTTAATATTAATATTTTAAAATACAATATAATAAGTGAAGAATTCTTAAATAATCTACTAGAGAAAGGATATTACCCTGGCTTTTTGAATATAGTAAGACAAATGATAATAACAATAGTAGGAATGGATCATGCATTGACAATATATTTATAAAATCAGAAACTATTACTACAAATACTTATAAACTATTAATGCATGTGCCAGATCATTATCCTATGTTCATAGACATACATAAACCTGAATATAGAAAAGAAAGAGAAATAAAAACTTATTATAATTAGACAAAACTTTTTAGCATAGCAAAATTAAAAAATTGTAATACATACAAATCAATGCAGGATCCAAATGAAGCTATAAATTCAATAATAAATGATATCCAAGACTGTTTAGAAAAGGCAAAATATAAGGTAAAATCTAATGATAAATATACACCTAGAAAATATTGGATTACAAATGCCAAAATGAAATCATGTGAAAAAAAAGAATTACTATATTATCAAATGAAAAGCAATCCAGATAATACCCAATTTAAAAATGAATATAAAAATTATGTTAAAACTCTGAATAAAATAATTATAGATTCTAAAATGAAGCATGAAAGAAATATGGTTAAATCTAATAGTAATAATGGTAGACAGTTATGGAGTGATAAATTCAAAAATTGGTAAAGTAAATAAGAATAGAAATATCATTAGTCATAAACGTAATGAAAATGGTAAAAAAATTAATGAACCTATTGAGATAGCTAGCAATATGAATAAATTTTTTAGTAATATAGGCGAAAATCGAAGCAAGAAAATTATAAAGCCTATTAATAAAGTTATCAACCTACCATCAATGAACAGAAATACAATATTTTTTAGACCTGCAGGTAGTTTTGAATTACAAAAAATCATAGAAATTATGAAACTAAAAAAGAGTTGATAAAATTAACACAAAAACAATCAAAATAATATACGTATACTCTGATAACAGATATTCTTGCATATGTTTTCAATTTATGTATCGAGAAATCAATATGGCCGGAGGCTCTAAAAATAGCACAAAATTGATCCTATACAAAAGGGATAAATGAAAATATTCAGCTATCATGTTTCTATATCGAAAACATGTAAGAAGTCAAGACCTTTGCATCAAACCCTTTATAATTTCGGGAATAGTCACATATGGCAATGTAGATACTGATGCAAAGGGTTTCCAATCTTTTTATTGAATAATGGGATAGTTCATTACAATCTGCATCAATTTTTAGATTACAGAAACTTTCCACCACATTTTTAAATAAATTTTTGTGACTTTGAATGTTATTCGATCACTGAAATAAGAAGAAATAAGGAGGAATAAGAATATTATTCCCTCTTTCTATCTCTTTGATATATATAGATATTTACCAAGCCTGACTTTATTACATCAATTTGTTACATCAGTTATGTATCTTTTTATTTATGATGTAACAATTTGACACTTTTTGTTAAAATGAAAATATAAAAGCTTAATGCATCAGATTGAGTGTTATCATCCGGATGATACTTCCACATGTATTTTACAATAATTTTTATTCCCACGGCCCTTCACCTCCCCCATAATCCATCACACTCCATTAAATTATATTTTCTTCATTCTCATACAATCCCGGTTCTTCCTGACCCCTTTACTTCATTCCACAATGCACTACATCGTAGAAAATTTAGAGTTAATTCTGCGTTACGCTCATAACGATTACAATCATTCTTTTATTTTAGAAGTAACACCACTGTAGAAATTTCAAAAAATCGTTTTTTTTATTAGCTTAAAACATGCTTTGAACCTTCTAGAATATAGTACAAAAGGTCCCATCCCGAAAAAAATGATTCTTTAAATGATATCCTCATTTTTCTACGTCCGAAACTGATTTTGGAACTTAAAGTTGATTTTTCTAGAAACGAGTTTTTCTCAACGAGTACGCAGCATAACTTGAACAGTTTTCATCCGATCCATTTGAAATTTTAACCATATCTTAATTATTATATTTCAAAGTGAATCACGCAGGGGATTTTTAATAAATTGATTTAAACAATTTTTAAAAACAAAAACGTGCCTGTTGTATCATGAAAATTTTTAATTTATTTTCAATTCACTGCCAAATTTGCAAAAATCAATATTTTCAAAATCCCCTACGTGATTCACTAGCTATTAACATCAAGAATAAGTGGATTTTTTTTGTTCCAGGTTGAAATGTGCGATTGGTACACTACGTACAGCGGAGCGCTTCCGATGCAAGAGGCCTCAAAATATCGGCTATAAATCAGCCATTTTGTATTTTTTTTACTCAATTATTTTTAAATATTCTATAAAATTAGACTAATAATATATCCAAATATCATATCTTTATAACCTTTCTTTCGATTCAAAAAAATACCCAAAAAACGCTTTTTTTCTCGCTATTACAGTGATGTTACCCCTTAACCCTTTCAGGGGCAGTGGTACGTATACGTACCACCTTTTTGCTTTCAGTCTTTTCTGTATTTCGGACGTATTTTTCAGTGCTCCTATGCGTATGAGTACTTTTTGGACTCTTGAGATGATAAGTTATAAGTTTTGTATAGAAAAGTATGCAAATTTATTTATTTATAAATAGTTATAAACAATTGAATCACAAAAAACTCGTTTTTCTTCGTAAAAAATCGTTTATTCTTGAACGAAAAACTCTAGAGCTCTGAAATTTTTTTTATCTATAGTCCGTGTCCAGCTCTATTATGTATATTTTTTTCAAATTTTTTCGCACGCTAGTTTTTTTGATAAAATTTTTGAAAATTTCAAAAATTGAATTTTTTTATATGAATTTTTGTGAATGAATTTGTAATTCTGACGTCAGATTCGTATTCAGCGACCCCGAAAACCCCTATATACAAAGTTTTACCCTAACCGGCAATAAAACCACGAATTTAACCTAAAATAGTCGCCATATTGGATCAGCCATCTTGAATTTTGTAATTCTGACGTCAGATTCGTATTCAGCGACCCCGAAAACCCTTATACCACTAATGACTTTAAATGTATGTACAGAAAAAAAATGTGCCCCTTAAGGTGGTTCATGCGCGACTTCCTAGTCAAGCATGCGTCTCGTTTAAACTTTGCATAAAATATCTTAAATACATAAAAATAGTATATTGAAATTAAATAAATAAATTTAAATGATATTTCCAATGATAATGAATAGCCCTGGTTAAAAAAATGTATGATATCGGATAATACCTAATAAAACCGGGTTCAAATTCCGGACAAGACAGGATTGATTTTTTGATCTCATCCTGTTTTATCCGCACGTATCCGGGAATAACCAAGTTTGTATTGATTTGGCTATGACCATATGAAATAGGTTTCAAAATCCGGATAAAATCGGATAAGATCATATACGTTTATTTTACAATTCGGTCTTATAAGTTTTTTTAACCAGGGAGTTATTTTAGAAATTTTAAAAATAATGATCTTCATAAGTATGCAGTACCACTAGCGCAGTTCTTCTTCTGTACGTGCGCATGTGTTCAGCTTAACTGTACCAGCTAGCGTCGTCTAGCCTATAACCTCTAGTACTACGAAACTTCGTTTATGTTGTGATGTGATGACTCCTAGCATGTAAAAAATTGGTATTAAAAGAGTTAGAGGTAAGAGAAAATGACAGTTTTGCAAGCAAAAAGTTGTTGTCCGGGAGAAATTAATTACAGCTATTGCTGCAGCAAGAGAGAAATCTATATGTGTAAGTATATACTCATAAATTTTCAATTAAAATAGCATCATATTTTTCTTAATGAAATAAGCTAGGTGAATTATAATGAATTGTATTTTAATGTATTGTACATATTGTAAGGAATATGCATACTTATCTCCACAGGTTGATCAAAGTTTCAGTCGTTCAGACCCTAAAACTTCAGGAAGGCAAATCGTAGATTTGGAAACGTTAGAGTCAGAGTTGCGGTGTAAAGTATGTAATATACCTTTATCACTAAGGCACAGAACCGATGGAAAAAGAATGGGTTTGGCGAGTATGTTTACTATACAATGTACGCAGTGCAAAATCGATTGTTTCATTCATACAGACAAGTGAGATAAATTTTATAGTACATATGAAGTAAATGCAAGATTAGCTCTTGGCAAGTATTACGCTTATAATACTCAATTTAACATTATTAATAAATGTATTAACTTTAATTGAGTAATTTTTGTAGATATTATTGATGCATGCGTTGGAGAGACCCAGGCGAATACGCTATTGCCTTCATTGGACGTTCCAGCAGTACCGAGTACTACTATTAACAGATATGAGAGAAGAGTTGGTCCAGTTATTGAAGCTGTTGCCAAAGCATCTTGTCTTGAGAATATTCGCTTAGAAAAACAGCTAGCAATGATAAAAATTCAGAAAAACAGCGAGTTAGTGTCATCAGGATTAAGAATAAGTAACCATATTGAAAATTTAAAAACAAATTTCGGAATTAATTAGTGAAACTTGAATCAATCATTGTTAAATCTGATTTAATTTTTTAAAATTAATTCTAAATCAATTTATTTTAATCAAAATAAATTATTTTTAATACTGATTTTTTGCATTTTTAAATCTGATTTATTTTTACTTCATAATATTACTTATGATAATCATTTTGGCTAATTTAACCAAGATTATTGTGCCGCACATGCAGGCTTTAACATTATGTTTTATTCAAGGCTTGAAAGAAATTGGACACGGAAATTTAGAATAATACTATGAACACTTGTGGTTTATTCAATTTTTCGTACAAAAGTTGAGCGCCAGCTGCGTGAATTCGCAGCACGATTTTACAATTATTCTACCGATATAATAAATCTACTTATACGATAAATTAACTACGGTGAGCACGCGGTACGGTAGAAAACGGTAAATGTTTGGGATGGGAAGAAGCTACTTTTCAGGGACGCGAATTCAAGTGATTTCCGGCGACGAAATACATGTGGGAAAGGCGGCGACGCGACGCTCGACACGCACGCGGTGCAAGCTTTACAAAATTATTATCCAAATATATATATATATATATATATATATATATATATATATATATATATATATATATATATATATATATATATATATATATATATATGCGACCTTTCCCACGTGAATTTCGTCGCCGGAAATCACTTGAATTCGCGTCCCTGAGAAGTAGCTTCTTCCCATCCCGAACATGTACCGTTTTCTACCGTACCGCGTGCTCACCGTAGTTAATTTATCGTATAAGTAGATTTATTATATCGGTAGAATAATTGTAAAATCGTGCTGCGAATTCGCGCAGCTGGCGCTCAACTTTTGTACGAAAAATTGAATAACCCACAAGTGTTCATAGTATTATCCTAAATTCCCGTGTCCAATTTCTTTCAAGCCTTGAATAAAACATAATGTTAAAGCCTGCATGTGCGACGCAATAATCTTGGTTAAATTAGCCAAAATTATTATCATAAGTAATATTATGAAGTAAAAATAAATCAGATTTCAAAATGCAAAAAATCAGTACTATATATAATTCTAAATCAATTTATTTTAATCAAAATTAATTATCGAAGGAGGCCACATCAGATTCTCATTAAAGAGTAAGTTGCACAGAATACTCTTGTGCTTAGTGCGCAAACATAATTATATATATATATATATATATATATATATATATATATATATATATATATATATATATATATAATTATGTTTGCGCACTAAGCACAAGAGTATTCTGTGCAACTTACTCTTTAATGAGAATCTGATGTGGCCTCCTTCGATGACACAGGATGGTCGGCTCACACAATAAACGAATTATATAAACCTAAGTTATCCCCACGAGGTGTTCTTTATTGTCGATATTCGCACGGACCTATTGTCGGAACGAAGCGTCGGTGTACGTAGCTCAGTACGAAGTGGACTCGTCGTCCTTCGTCACCGCGGCGCTCAAGTTTCGGTAGTGTGGACAGAGCCCGCCTGGGGGCGCAGTGCATGCTTTGGCGAGGGAGAAAGAGAAGTGCGAAGGAGGAAAGGGAAGCGTCTGCTCGCGGTGACGTCACGCTATGTGGCATGCGGCCGACGGCCTGCGGACGGTGTTGGAGAGGACGAGGAAGGACGACGAGAGATGCACCAGGAGGGATATCTGGGCAATGGTGCCGACGAAGGGGCACGATGGCGAGAGTTGCAGGGCCCCGGTCGGCGTACTTTCAGCAGGGGCAGTGGGCACAATTAACCTCGAAGAGGTTATGTTTATATACGACTTCCCACTGCATTCATCCACTGCCATTATTATCAGGTGAGATCAGTGTTTGGTGTATGACTGTAATCTCCCTTTACTAATGCTGTGTTGTTTCCAGGTGTCTGGCGAGTTCTTCGGAGGCTGTTGCTGCTGCTGTTATGGGGGAGCGGCCCTCAAGTTGAGCTACATTGCTGTATCTGCGGGACCACCCTGCCTCTGCAAACCCTCCAGACCAGGTAAGCGGGTTCCAATTTGATGTGCATGTCTGCTGTAGACTAATTCTTGTTTATATTTTCTAGGATGTATGCTGCAGGCCTCCTTCACGTCTAGAGAAGCAGCCGCTCCGCCCAAGATGGATCTATCCATGCCTTTCAAGGCATAAAATCAGGTGGGTATCATTCCAATACTATTTTACTTATCTTCCCAGTTTCTAATCTTTTGTGTGTTTCCTTAGGTTGGTTCGAGGGGACAGGAGTAAGGAGAGGAGACGCCAGGGCATGCTCAGCCGAGATCAGCCAGCTTCCACCTATGCGAGGCTTAATGGGATGGCAGCTGCGCGTCTTCTTCAGCTGCTTCAGGGCATGGGAGCTCGCTTGCTCTGTGTCGTCCAGTGGAATAGTGTATGTGTATGTGTACGTGTATAGTGAGTGAGATGGGTAAGTAATGTGATATCGTTCACATTGTGTAACACGCACAAAATGTGGTGTTACAAACTCCCCCCTATTAAGATAAAGCGCGGTTTACTAGGGGCGTGCTCACTCGGTACGCAACTAACTAACTTATGTGCTAACCTAATCTATGCTAACCATTCGTGCTTTACGCTTCTAACTAGATACATACTTCGCCTACGCAAAATGTATAATTTAGCTTAAATACTTCATTTAGTCTCATTTCTTCTCGTTCTCTTGTTGAACACGATCTGTAAGTATTCCTTAGGCGCTATGATACATTTAAATACCGATAATTACTTACATTATGCTGTACACGTGGTTAAATCGTGGGTTGTACGGTTGAGTCTTAAAAAAACTAATAACATAGATATATACAAAGTTATTCTTATCAACTAAATTCTTAAAGTCTAGATTTCCTAACTTAGTAAGGGACACAAATCATACTTGTGCTTAGTAGAATAATATTCTATATAATCGTTAATACGAAACCAAATTTTTGTGCATGTAGCTGGCACTAAGGTACATGCCGATTTTACTACTAGTTACTTGTATCCAGTGAGTGAATGCTCGGTACGTTCGCGTAACGAACCCTAATATACGATTGAAGTCCTTTAGCGAGGTAGTTAGAATCAGTCTTGGCAATCACACATGTCAGTCTTTTTTTTTTTTTTTTTTTTCATATATACCTTAATTTACTTTATACCACTTTATACCATTTTATACCATGTACTCCATTCTACGTTAGCACAATCCCTTGCATTTCTAGGTTACGAAATATGATTGCAATATTTACAAAGAAGGTTCGGTATTACGATAGGGGAGAACTAGTTTGGTAGGGCATTATTGCCGATAAAGAAAAAGAAACAGGGTCGGTATTGGCGATAAGAGCCGTTCGGTGTTGACGATAGAAGTGGCGCAGTATTGCGGAAGGGAGGAGGTTGGTATTTCGATCAAAGGTGTTCGGTACTGGCGATAGGAGAGGCTCAGTATTGTGTAAGGGAGGAGGTATTTCGATAAAAGGTGTTCGGTATTGGCGATAGTTCGGTCCGACGACGTCTGATAGTCCTACGGTGGTGGTTCCGTGCACCGTAGGCAAGTGTGCACGTCGACATTTGGTTGGCCAGATCGGAAGCAGAACTTGTCCCTCCGGCTTTTACAATGCGAATATCTATAACCTTCCTTCTTACAATTCCAGCAGGACCCTTGCGAAGACACGGAGGCAATATCATCCGATCAGTACGGAGCTGGAGGCTGGATCTTTAAGTCCATCAAGCTGGGAATGGTCTTCCCCCCGACAAACGAGGTCGGTGCGAGTGGTATCAGGCTGCATTGCTCTCCCCTAACGAAATTAATCGGGCCCATCGCATATATGGGGCGAATCACGTCAACTCTCCTAGCGCGGCGCGCGAGCGCTTAATACTGTTGTTTTCAACTCGCGTTTGCGGTATGAAAAAAAATATATAAAAAATATCCAATAAACTATTTCGATGTATTTTTTCCTCAGCTTTACAATTGTGTGGTCAGATTTTCCAAAATTTTCTATTTTCCTTAAGAAAAACACAAAACGTGTTATATCTCGAAAAGTCTATTTTTAATATTTTTTTTAATACTTTTAATCGAAAGCTGAGGTTTTTTTACATAAGAAAAGTTCTTTTGCACAGAGTGCCCGATTATATTTCAGTGAGTAATAGAACGTCGAAAAGTAGAAGTACCGCGCGCGACTTGGCGCGGCGCGACCGCCGTCACCGCCACATCATGCTTACTTGTAAAACTAGTTCTTTTTTCAGTCGGTAGGTGGCTTAAACATAAAAAACTTTAATCTATAAATGAATTGTCACAAGAAATTTATATATACGACGATGTTTTTTTTAAATTTAGATTTTTTTATGATTAAATCATAAATCTATTGGTTACGTGTTTCTCCGGTTTATTGTAGCAACTACAATGGGTTCAACCTGGAAAATGAAATGCATAAATCCTTTCTCTCGAGAGAATCACCCTACGTCTAAAGATCTGTTTGACTTTCCTTCAACTTTTAGAAGTATATTTCCTTTTGTACCCGAAGAAGCGAAAATATGTGGTACATGTCGTAGGCAAATTTATAACCGTAAAGCAGATTTACCTATTTCGGATACAAAAAAAGCTAACATAAATTGTTGTGATAAATATCATAAACCTGGCGTAACGGTTCTCGAACAAATTAAAAGAAAATTTTCTAATACTATATCGAAGCAAGATAGAATTCAGCTACTCACTCTTGCTCCCGATTTTTGGTCTCGTAGTGATATAATCAGAGAGTTTGGTTGTACTGAATGGGAAGCTCGAGAAGCAAAAGAGTTAGTAGCTGAAAAGGAGTTTTCTCAGTTCCTGAAAAAAACGCGGCAAAGTACTTTCGGTGGAAACTACAAATTTAGTTAAAAGTTTTTATGAAAAGGATGACATGAGTCGAATTATGCCAGGCTTGAAAGATTGCATATCCGTAAAGCAGGACAACGGCAAACGAGAACACGTTCAGAAAAGATTACTTCTTGGCAATTTGAACGAAATCTATTATTTATTTCAAAAAGAATACGAACACGTTAAAATTGGGTTAACAAAATTCATACAATTGAGACCAGTACACTGTGTTTTAGCTGGAAGCAGTGGTACACACAATGTATGTGTATGTGTACATCATGAAAACGTTAAGCTCATGCTAGAAGCTGCTGAGCTAGAGTGCTTAACAAAAAATAGTAAACTATATCTTACAAATTATCATGACTGTATTCAGGCAATCGTTTGTAAAAATGCACGTAATGAGTGTTTCTTGGGTGACTGTCTAAATTGTCCTAATACGTCTGCATTACGAGAACATTTGCTTGAATGTTTTGATAAAAATAATGTTTTTGAAATTCAATTTGAATCGTGGTTTCAAACAAATCGGTGTACGATAGCTTCAAAAAGGGAAAACGTTTATGACTTTCTCAACACGCTGGGCGACAAATTAATGAAATTGAAGACTCACGATTTTCTTGCTAAGAAACAGTCACAGTATGTGAATAAGTTGAAAGAAAATCTTCAAGAAGGGGAGTTTATTGTCTGTTTTGATTTGGCGGAAAACTATGCATTTGTAGTACAGAATTCTACGCAATCTTTCCATTGGAATAATAACCAGGCAACTATTTTTACAGTTGTAATTTATTACAAAGAAAATAGTGATCTTAAACATGTAAGCAATGCTGTAATTTCTGATAATCTAAACCATGATACTGTTGCGGTTTATGAATATCAAAAAATTGTCATACTTTATCTGAAATCTAATTTCGTAGTTAAAAAAATTTATTATTTAACGAATGGAGCAAGTCAACATTTTAAAAATAAGAATAATATGCAAAATCTTCTGTTTCATGAAAAAGATTTCGAAATCTCAGCGGAATGGCACTTTTATGCTACCGCGCACGGCAAAGGTGCATGTGATGGTATCGGTGCGAACTTAAAAAGAGGTGCAAACCGTGCTAGTCTACAACTTTCATCCAAAAATAGAATTTTAACAGCAAAAAGTCTTTACGAATGGGCTAAAAATTGTTGCAAAGAAACCAAAGTATTTTATAGCAATAAAGATGATTATGAAAAAACTGTTTTAGAACTCAAACCAAGATTAGATAATGCTAAATCTATACCAGGGACTTTACAGTATCATGCTTTTAGTCCATTGAATCAAAACACATTCAAACTACAGAAAACGTCTTTAAGTTCTAAATATCAAATCTTTCCAAAGAAAGACACTAAGAAAAAAGAAAATAATGTATCCAAACCCGCAACAAAGACAAAGAAAGCCACGAAGCTAAAGACTTTGAAAGCCTCTTCGAAAGCCAAAGTAACAAAAAAACGATTAATAAAAACAAAAAAATAACTAAATTTAACTAACAGGTTTAAAAGAAATTATAAGGTAGCAAAATATGAAAAGGAGGACCGAATCCAGCGGCCTCCGTCGAGCGCGAAATCACGCGCCTTGCCGCTGCGCGCGGTACTTCAACTTTTCGGCGTTCTATTACTCACTGAAATATAATCGGGCACTCTAGGCAAAAGCACTTTTTTTATGTAAAAAAACCTCATCTTTCGATTAAAAGTATTAAAAAAAATATTAAAAATAGACTTTTCGAGATATAACACGTTTTCTGTTTTTTTTAAGGAAAATGGAAAATTTTGGAAAACCTGACCACACCATTGGAAAGTTGAGGAAAAAATACATCAAAATAGTTTATTGGATATTTTTTATATATTTTTTTTCATACCGCAAACGCGAGTTGAAAACAACAGTATTAAGCGCTCGCGCGCCGCGCTAGGAGAGTTGACGTGATTCGCCCCATATAGGGTGTACCGACTCTACCCCGACTCGTTCTCTGAGGCTCCGCCCTCTCTCAATTATCATTTCCCTTTCCGACTTCGTCTGGGTCGTAGCCGTCTTAGTTAAGGTACTTGAGTCCCCCGTTGTAATGCGTACTTGTTCCCCGTTCGGGTCGCTTACCACATTAATGATGGGGTGAGTTTTAGACCTTTTTGGTTTTGCCGGTCTACGATTGGAGGAGTGGTTGGATGGGGCTCGGACGGTAGGGGAGTGGATAATATTTAAGCCAATCACCGCGGGCAAGGATGTCACCCCCCCCCCCTCCCGGAAGCGAAGCCGCGACCCCGCGGTCTAGAGGAGGTTCTACTAATGCGGCTGAGACAACCATTTGCGAGTTATCGGTTGCAATACGAGATTTTGCGAAGTTTGTAGCGACGCCTTCGAATCTTTTAAAAGAATGGCGAAACTTACAAAAAGAACACGTATTAATGTCCGCGTCTTTCTTCCCACAACGATAACAAAATCGCTCATTACGTGGTTCTTTGAAATCACGATAACAATGTCCCGAACCTTTACAATTCCAACATACTCGGTCAGTTTTATTGCGAGTGACTGCCGATGCAGGCTCTGATTTCCGCGACGACTCTGCAGAGTTTTCCCGATCGCTTGTCTTCGAATTTCTCCGCTGAGCGATGTTGTTTTTAGGCTTCAAAGGCGGTAAACATTGAACAGACACCCGCTCAGGCTTCCGAGGCGAAGGTTGAGTTCCCGACGGTGTAATCATGTTTACCGGTACCGCAATGGTCTTTCTTACCGGGGAGTGTCCTATCTTTTTATTTCGAGGTGGGTTGCAGTTAGGACAGTTGGGAATTATGACTCCTAGGTGGCCACATTTGTAGCATAAAATCCCAAATTTATTAGGGCAGAACTTTGCCTAGTGTCCGGTAAGGTGACAGTCCCAGCAAGCATATAAAGATTTGCTATACGCTGGTTTGCCTATATACAATGAGTTCGACGAATTCGAATTATTCTTACGATTTTGGTAAGAAATTAATTTTTCTGCTGGTGATTTCCAGGAAAAGGATTTGACTTCCCGAGTTTTCGAAGTTCTAATCGATAGACTCCATCTAACATTCGCGATTCATTCGGGATTTCACGAGTTCTGTTCGACGATTTACGATTGGTGGTTTCGAGTGATTCATTCGTCAATGAATCAACAATACGATGATTTTTTGGGCTACGAACCCGCTGTTCCGAAAGGGAACAGTTGGGTGTGTTGGTATTTCGATTTTCGGATCTTTCAGCTAATTTCGATTCTACTATGTTCGAGTTTTTATTATTCGAAGACCGATATGATTGTTCCGACGATGAACAATCCGACCTGCGGGCACTATTCAAAGTTTTCGATGAATTTTTCAAACATTTAGTCCGATTCGAGTTACGATCACTCCTTACAAGTTCTTTCGAACGATTTGTTGCAGATTTACTCGCGGTAGCTACGATTTGGAAATTTTCCGTAACTCCGTCTGCGATTCCGTAACCTGGGAGTGTGGAAAGGTGATTCGACTGAGATTCGTTTAACGCAGTTGTATTTTGAGCTTCAATGTTGTTCACAGCCGATGAACAATGCTCTACTGCAGTTTCCTCCGAAGTGAGATCCGACGATTTCTCTTCACTCTTTCCTAATGAATTCGAATTTTCGGGAGTAAATGCCGAAACAATTGTTGTCGCTAATTCCACAGAAGAATTAATTGCGAAAGTCGCGCGAGATACCGACGAATTTTCATTCTCCATCTTATCAACTGCGTTAGGAGATACCGTTAGATCCGGCGGAGGTGGTTCGATGACTAGCGACGACAATGGTCGTTGTGCGGGATACGATTCGAGACGTTTTTGCAATTCGATGGGGTTCTGTTGTCCGGTAATTTGCGATATGGAGGAATAATACTGTTGTGGGTGGAAATTAGGGAATGGTATAGCAGTGCGGTAGGTATTTGATGCGATACTGTATGTTGGGATTTCGGGTATTGTGTTGTATTGTGGTGTATAATAGTTACATTGTTGTGGGCAAGGAGGGGTTTGTATGTTAGGGTTTTGTGCATGAAGATTTTGCCTTGTAGTGTAGGATTGTATTGATATAGGGTGTGTGGGTTGTGCGATAGGGGCGTGTTGTACTTGTAAAGGTTGTGAGGTTTGTACTGTATGGTAGGTTGGTATTTGTGGGGTAAGTGTAGGTTGTGGGGCGAAACATCTGTACGGTTCCATTAGGTGGATCGGTATTTGCGAGACATTATCAGATTGTACAGCCGGTTTTTGTTCAATTGTCTCTCCGATATGATTTTTAATTGCTTTAATCGCACAACTCGTATCAACAACGTTATTTTGAGCTTTTGTCGAGATTTCAACTAATCGATTAAGTATCTCGTCGTAAGTCCCTTCTGTACTAATCTGAAAATATTTCGCGCTATTCGAAAGAGTATTTATATCATATATTGCGAATACAGATCGTACAATCTCTTGTTTGTTCGCGACATTGGACAAATATCCTTGCATCGAGTTAGAATTAAGACATAAACACGGTTTTTCTTTACATGCGATTTGATCATCATTGCACGCAACCCATGGCACAACATTAGATCCAAAAATCAATTTAAGCTGATATCTAACTACTCGATCCAGTATCTCGTTATTGGTTCCTAATGTACTAATTTTGTTTATATTGGCATGACGCAATACATAATCTAATCCACGAGTTGAGTAAAGGAGTTCGACATTTGCTTTTCTAGCCACTATCGCTTCCTCGAGAACTTTCAATTGGTCAGCCGTCGACATTTTAAGGTAAAGAGATGTTACGTTTCTTTAATTGGAAGTTAGCATGACTGACTTTAGCTCACTTTTGCTTGATCACTAGAAAGTGCGATTTGGTATTACAAAAGGTATATAAGAGAAAAAGAAAAATAAAATACTAAAAAAAACTTAATTTAGATCAAGAAAAAAAAATTAAAAACAATTAAGTTCTTAAAGAAAAATTACAGATGAAGTATTGCAGAGAGTACAAAAAAATGAATAAGCGAAAGCAAGCAACAATAGGAAAAATAAATTTTTAATAAGCAGTGTGTAAAGCAAACAAAAGTTGAAGCGAAACATTACGATTGTCTAAGCGTAAGCGGGTATGAGGAATGCAAGCGGGAAAAGGTAGATGGTGGGTTTCGATCAAATACGATATTGGGTGAAGGGGTTCAAAAAGACTAATACTAAGAAGAAAATTCGAGTTGTTTTCCTAAAAAAAGAATTCTTTTACGAGGGAAAAATAAAAAATTTTTACTTTCTTATGATTTTGATATAAATAAAAACAATAAATATTACTAGGAGTTATTCTTTAAATAGACAAAAATAAATCTGGACGAACTTTATTAATTTAAGATATTTAACAACAACCAAGATGATAATCTTTTTGTTCGTACAAATTCTCAACTTAATATTATGTATGAAATCTGGGAAATTTTGTTAAATGGGATTAAGGATGCGAACAAACAAAAGAAATAATATAATTAACAAGCAAAAGCAAGGTCACTAAACGGAAATTCCATACAAGTAATTCTGCGTGCATGCGGTAGGGATACACAAGGTAAAACTCAACTACTGGCAATTTGTAGTCAGGTGGGGATCGATAGGGTCTCGTGATATTGTTTACGTTCGATATGGGCTGAGGAATGTGTGTTCTATAGGTGGAATATTACTAATTCAAAATAATATTGTACACTTATTTTAACGAAGGTGGATTATTGTAAGCTAGCGTTGTTTACAAAAAAAAATAAAAATGTATTGCATAATTAATGAATATTGCAAATGTAATTAAGGGTTGCTACCTAATTACGAAATAATAAAAAAAAATTTGTAGATAATAACAAAAAACAAAATGATCAAAGTTTTAATTTAAATTTACAATTAATTACCATGAAAGCAGAAAATTTTATAATTCCTTTAGTCAAGTCCAAATAGTAAATTAAACTTTTATACGAAATTTTTATTCGACTATACGAGGTAAATAGAAAATATTTATACTAAATATTTATTTCGAATTTTAATACGAATATTTACTACAAATAATATACTATACAAATTTCAATTTCTAAGATTTTGAACTCAATATTAGAAAAAAGTTTTATACGAAATTTTATACAAAGTGTGCGAAACTAGATTAGGTATTATCTATTCGTAAAAAAAAACGGACAAGGTTTATCGAAGGGGAAAAAACTATTCACTTATTTTTGATAAATCCACTTTGCAACGATTAAATCACTATAGTGATTATAGGATTCATGGGAAATAGGTGTAAAATGTTATTGATCGGAAGGTGGGAGTTTATAGTAGCGAAATTATGAACATATAATAGTAATAAAAATGTTACCTTTTATTTTCGAGTGAGTGAGGTTTCTTAACTTTATGCTTTTATTCAAGTTCCAGAAAAATTTTTGTAACGTCGTGGCAATTTATGAATATACTATCATTATACGAATATACTATTATTATGTGAATATACTATTATTATAAGAATATACTATTATTATAAGAATATACTATTATTATAAGAATATACTATTATTATAAGAATATACTATTATTATATGAATGATGGTTAATATTAATTTATTAAATTTATGTTGTGAATATTCTAATTTTAAAATAAAAATAAAAATAAAAGTATCTATTCAACGTCTATTTAATTGAAAATAATGTCCACTGTGTGTATTTATAAGAAAAATGTATTTAAATCTGAATATAATTGCTCCAGTTATGTACCATTGCTAATCACATTTACTAATTTCTGTAAATATTTTAGTCAAAACAAAATTTTATTTGTTATACTACTATTTAAAATCGTTAAACATATGGAATAACAATTAAGTAAAAAAAAAAAGATTTTAAATAAAGTAGATTGTAGAGTCTATACTGTATTTAATGAACACGTGTTGCCAAAACTTATTTTCAACTATCTTCTAAAATTCTCGTTTAGATATTACACAAAAATTTTCGAAATTGTTGATAATTATCACGAATTTTATTTAAATATTTTTCAAAATTAATACTCGAAGAAAATTTTTCGAAACTTCACCACGCACTCACTCACTGTTTATTACACTAAATTTTGTATTTATACAATCCTAATTATTTAGGATATACGTATAAATTTTGGGGATATATTTTATTGTATTTATGCCAATGTGCAAAATAATCAGCATAAATTATTAATGCCAAGTAATGCTAGCGTGGCCTACCGCCTGACGCCAACGAAAAAAGATGGCTGCCTGCGAGACTATCTCGCGGCGCACATGCAAAAATGGCCAGCTACAAGCCGACGCGGCGTTGTCAAGCGTCTCGCCGCGGCCGCGTGTATATCACTCGCGAAAATTCCAATTATATATTACAGGTACCACTAAATGTTTAAATTCACCTGCACTGTCGTATTCTACGAATTATTAATCACGAATTAATTTCCTTTAAATTTTAATTTAGTTTAATAATTTAATTCAAATTTCACCGGAATTTTTTTTTGAGCCCACGTTACTGCATTAATTTTATAACACGTTGGGCGTCAATTTTATGACAATAATTTTGGCTAATTTAACCAAGATTATTGCGCCGCACATGCAGGCTTTAACATTATGTTTTATTCAAGGCTTGAAAGAAATTGGACACGGGAATTTAAGATAATACTATGAACACTTGTGGTTTATTCAATTTTTCGTACAAAAGTTGAGCGCCAGCTGCGCGAATTCGCAGCACGATTTACAATTATTCTACCGATATAATAAATCTACTTATACGATAAATTAACTACGGTGAGCACGCGGTACGGTGGAAAACAGTAAATGTTCGGGATGGGAAGAAGCTACTTCTCAGGGACGCGAATTCAAGTGATTTCCGGCGACGAAATACACGTGGAAAAGGCGGCGATACGACGCTCGACACGCACGCGGTGCAAGATTTACAAAATTATTATCCATATATATATATATATAATTATGTTTCCGCACTAAGCACAAGAGTATTATGTGCAACTTACTCTTTAATGAGAATCTGATGTGGCCTCCTTCGATGACACAGGATGGTCGGCTCACACAATAAACGAATTATATAAACCTAAGTTATCCCCACGAGGTGTTCTTTATTGTCGATATTCGCACGGATCTATTGTCGGAACGAAGCGTCGGTGTACGTAGCTCAGTACGAAGTGGACTCGTCGTCCTTCGTCACCGCGGTGCTCAAGTTTCGGTAGTGTGGACAGAGCCCGCCTGGGGGCGCAGTGCATGCTTTGGCGAGGGAGAAAGAGAAGTGCGAAGGAGGAAAGGGAAGCGTCTGCTCGCGGTGACGTCACGCTATGTGGCATGCGGCCGACGGCCTGCGGACGGTGTTGGAGAGGACGAGGAAGAACGAGTGGCCAGGACGAGGAAGTACGACGAAAGATGCACCAGGAGGGATATCTGGGCAATGGTGCCGACGAAGGGGCACGATGGCGAGAGTTGCAGGGCCCCGGTCGGCGTACTTTCAGCAGGGGCAGTGGGCACAATTAACCTCGAAGAGGTTATGTTTATATACGACTTCCCACTGCATTCATCCACTGCCATTATTATCAGGTGAGATCAGTGTTTGGTGTATGACTGTAATCTCCCTTTACTAATGCTGTGTTGTTTCCAGGTGTCTGGCGAGTTCTTCGGAGGCTGTTGCTGCTGCTGTTATGGGGGAGCGGCCCTCAAGTTGATCTACATTGCTGTATCTGCGGGACCACCCTGCCTCTGCAAACCCTCCAGACCAGGTAAGCGGGTTCCAATTTGATGTGCATGTCTGCTGTAGACTAATTCTTGTTTATATTTTCTAGGATGTATGCTGCAGGCCTCCTTCACGTCTAGAGAAGCAGCCGCTCCGCCCAAGGTGGATCTATCCATGCCTTTCAAGGCATAAAATCAGGTGGGTATCATTCCAATACTATTTTACTTATCTTCCCAGTTTCTAATCTTTTGTGTGTTTCCTTAGGTTGGTTCGAGGGGACAGGAGTAAGGAGAGGAGACGCCAGGGCATGCTCAGCCGAGATCAGCCAGCTTCCACCTATGCGAGGCTTAATGGGATGGCAGCTGCGCGTCTTCTTCAGCTGCTTCAGGGCATGAGAGCTCGCTTGCTCTGTGTCGTCCAGTGGAATAGTGTATGTGTATGTGTACGTGTATAGTGAGTGAGATGGGTAAGTAATGTGATATCGTTCACATTGTGTAACACGCACAAAATGTGGTGTTACATACTTAAAATTATACTTTTCTTTTAATCATTTTATTTTTATTTTGATCAACTGATTTTTTGGCATAATTTTACACTTTAGTATTAATTAATTTAAAAAATTGATATACATTTAAATAAAATTTATATAAAATACTCAGTATTATTTTTCCTCTTCATTTTCATTCTTGTGAGCTCATATCCTTCCCAAGTGTGTGGATTGTTTGACAGAAAAAATGTGAATTTTGTTATTGAATATAGTATGGATGTGTCCGCTAACATTATGGAAGGTAGTGAAGTGAATATGATGAATACGAGAGAAAAGAATGGTGTAGATAGTTCAAAAGTATATGTGAAATCTTCCTTTGATTCTGGATGGTAAAAGCGAGGGACCGATCATGCTACCGTTATTTTAAATATTTTGATTTATTATGTTTCTACTTAAAAGTCGTTATATTTATTCAAATAATTTCATGATATAATGTCACTGTTTACTGGTTTTTATAATATTCTTAATAGCTATATTTATTGTTTTATTTTTTTTTCTTGTATTTATTTTATTTATTGTTCTATTTCTAAAGTAGAAAAAATATTTCCAAGCCATGGCACTGCAATTGGTTTTCGTTCTGGCAGTCTTGTCATATGTAGTGCATTCAAAAGATTGTCGCGTCTATAAACTTGGTCGCCCTAAAGACGTTCATGATTGCCGTAATAATTATAATGGCTCTGCAAAATCTATGGAACCAGATATGGCTATGCAGCTGTTTACAAAGAATCAATTGTTTGATAAAGAAAACGTTGCAGTAAATGTTCTAATTGGAGACGAAGATAGTAGTACAATAGCTACAGTTCGAAGAGAAGTTAAACATACAGTTGACAAATGGGCAGATTTTAACCATACCCATAAAAATCTGAAAACTACCTTGTATGGTATGAAGTTATCACCTACGCTTGGAGAATATATTTCCACTAATTTTTCAATTGCTGTAAAACAAAATAAGGGTGATGCAGCAAAAGTTGAACGTGCGTTACAAGCAATCGTTCCTCATGCTTATGGTGACCATACGCTATGTGATGATTGGTGTCAAGTTATATATATATATATATATATATATATATATATATATATATATATATATATATATATATATATATAGTATTGGGAAGCAAATATAAACACGTCAATTTACCAAATGGAAAACCGTTATCAGAACCGGTACATCGCATCAGTTTGACACAGTTATTTGCTCGTTATGCTGGAAATGCGAATAAAATCGCTCCATGTGATTTGACTAAGGGAAATGAGTCTCTCAATAATATTATAGCTTCTAAAAATCCAAAGTCCAGGCATTATGGATCGTCGGAGTTTCTGAATTTCAGAGTAGGTGCAGCCATATATAAAAAAAATATTGGATGTCAATACGGTACACAAGTACTAATGGAAATGGACTTCACTCCTGGTGTGACAACTGCCAATTACAGGATGAAAAAGGATCGAAGTCGTCAATTAATCAAGATGAAAAAGGAACGAAGTCGTCAATTAATCAAGATGAAAAAGGATCGAAGTCGTCAATTAATCAAGATGAAAAAGGATCGAAGTCGTCAATTAATCAAGATGAAAAAGGATCGAACTCGTCAATTAATCAAGATGAAAAAGGATCAAAGAAATCAATTAAAAGTATTACGTTCATCACAAACTGCAGCTTCAAAACGAAAAGAAGGGATTGCGTATGAGAGTGGGATTGGTTTCAATGATGTTTCAGAATTAATTGAAAATCAAAACCCAACATCTTCTGTTGAAAATATAGATCGGAATGGATGCAAAGTCATTGTTTTTGATCTGGAAACAACCGGTCTTTCTATGTCCAATGAAATAGTACAAGTAAAAAATGAAAAATTAAATATTTGATTAATTATAAATTTCATTACAAATGAATTTGTTTATTTTCAAGATTGCTGCTTTATGTGCTGAGGAAAGTCCATTCAATGCTTACATCATCCGTTCAAAATCGATTTCAAAAAGTGCATCGATAGCAACAAGGCTTCAAGTGATCGACGGCGATTTATATTTAAATAATTATAAATTTAATGCAGTACCAGCTAGAGTAACTGTGTTGAGTTTCATTGATTATCTTAAAAAACTTGACTGTCCTATCATTATTCTGGCACATAACGGTTTTAGGTGCGTAAACATAAATTAATCTTATATTAATAAAATATTTTAAATTTTTAATAATTCCAAATTTATATATAGATTTGATTCACCACGAATAATGAGACTGATTTCGAATGTTGAACTGATGGAAGAATTCACTAGTCTAGTCAAAGGTTTTAGTGATTCTCTAAACATTTGTCGACAAACGCTCACAGAAAGAGTGAAGAACAAAGAAAATTTTTTTGTATCTGCTCTAGTCACTACTTATCTTCCAGAACTTGATGCGAATTCGCATACATAATGCAATTGACGATGTTAAAACTTTAAAAAACCTAATTGTAAAAATTGGAATCTCGGATACCGTTATTATACAAAATTCAAAAAGTATACCTATGATTTATGAATCAGAAAGGTAAAATAATACTAAATTACTCGTACTTAAGGGGGCACACCACCTTTAAAATCTGAAACAAAAAAATTAATTAAGAATTTTTATTTTGATAATTATTTTAATAAGGGTTTTTTTTCCTCAAAGTATAGATAAAAACCTACCAATTTGTATATTTTTTACCTTCGTTGGATCTTCTATGCCTCCATGGCAAACCAGACTGTTTTCGAAGACTTTAAGCACTGTCCGTAAGATTCCAAGTCTACGCATGGATGGATTGGGCTAAAAATTTATGGAGATACTCATTATAGTAGTACTTTTCATATGAGCATAGGGATTTTGATTTGAACGAGTAGAAGTATTTTTTTATCTGAACATTGTCAATATAACACTTATTTTTTAATAATTATATCACTTTTATAGATGTAAAAAATTTTCTACTCGTTCAAATCAAAATCCCTACGCTCATATGAAAAGTACTACTATAATGAGTATCTCCATAAATTTTGAGCCCAATCTGTCCATGCGTTCACTTGGAATCTTACGGACAGTAAGCTGAAATTGATAAAAACAACATTTAGAGTTATTTAACAATTAAGTTACAAGTTCTAATAAATATAATTTATACTCATCTTATCAATTGCAACTACTTTTTTCTTTTTTTCAACGTAGCAGACAAACATCTGCAGCAGTGTACATCAATATTTTCTGGTGCGTGGAGTCCCATGAGTCTTCCTCCTCCTTGAATAACCTGAAATGAAAAAAAAAAAAACACAAAAATGAATAAATTGAGTAAACTGTACTTATCATACTAAACTCTTGAGCGACACTTTCATACACTTCACTCAACTGCTTATTTATTTCATCAAAAGCCGATTGGGCAACTGGCTTGCATCGGTCCATAATCCCACAAAAAGTTGAAAGGCCAGCGTGTCCATGTCCAAGTGCACGAGCAGACAGCACAGATCTTCTGTTCACTCCATATGCATTTCCTTTGGCTCCTACTTTGTTGCTGGAGTTGATCACTGCTATTTCACTACACTTTGAGCACACAATATCTATTTTGAAACCAAACACAATATTTATTTTGAAGACTCTGCACACCAGATTCACTTAATTGAACACTGCCATGGCACCGATTAGAACACAGAACACTTCTAAGTTTAGAATATAAAATTGAAGTGTCAATGATTCTGTTTGTTGTATCACTGGTGTCTCTAGCACTAGCTGTGTTTTGGAGTTTCCTCGCTGAGCTGGTGGATAGTCTTGGCTTCTTTTGTGAATCTTCCTTTTTTATCTCTTTTAGAAGACATTTTCACTACACTGATTTACACACATTCACAAATTGTCAAATGCAATTAAAACACTGTATAAGTTCAGTATAATAAAAATATTAACTGTGTTTACTAACAGGTGGTTTGTAAACATAAAAGCCAACTGTCAAAAGTAGCAAAAATGTACGGGTAAGGTTAGTCAAACATTCGATCTGATTTATCGACCTTTATCATGTGACGTAATGACATGTCACGTTACTCGTAATTCGCACATGCGCCAATATTGATAAAATACCGAATTTACGCAAAATCGGCAAAAAAGCTGTCTCAGTATTTATATTGTAACTTTAAAAGGAATTATATCTTAAAACGGTTTTCGGGAGCTTATTCTACGGGAAATTTCCTATAAATATGGTAAATAAAAAAAAAACGATTTTTTGACAATTTAAAGGTGGTTTGCCCCCTTAATAATGCTTCACTAGTAGCCTATAAGGAGAATATATCTGCTGCAATGTTAAATAAAATGGCCAAATGTGGCATTAATACAACGTGCTTTTGAAAAGGGTGGAAATGAAGCTTTACGTACTTTGTTAGGAGAAAGTGTTAATGGTAAGCCACGGGTGACCAAAAATAAAAAATTTTTGGAAAACATATGTAGAATGTTTTCTACTACATAGTCATACTATGTCTATGATTTGATAAGTTTTATGATACGATTTATTATTCGTTAGTTTATAAGTAATAAAATAAAGTTGATTATTCTATGTATCGAAGTTCGAAAACTGATGTAATATAAATATGTGATCTCTGAGTGAATAAGAAATAATTTAAAAAATGTTATATAATCATAGAAATAATATTCATTATCAAACAAATGTTACAAAAATGTGATTATCTCGTACATTTATACTGTCAAAAGTAATGTTAATAAAATATTTGAATTGACTTTCTTACAATCAAATTTACGTAATTTTTGTATGAATAGAAATTGAAATTATTATTGTTCAATCAAGCACGTACGAATAAAATATTCTGTAGGAATGTTCGAGTTTCGCGCCATATTACCGAGCTCGTGACTTCGTCTTGTAATATCCCGAGCCGTCGATTCTCGAGTGGCGGCGTGGTTTGAAGAGCGCGCAATGTAAATGAATTGAAATAAATGTTTGATTTATTGAAATATATTGAATATGAATGTGTGAACTTAAAGGAATGATCTTAACAGGAGATTTAGGATTTTAAATGAAAAACAGTTAATTATTGATTAAACAAGGACCTAGAGTAACTGTCTGAGTGCTTTATATATTCAAAATCTTAGAGTTAGCTACAACTTGTTGGTTTCGCATTTCGGGTCTGACTGTCGGTCTCCTCTCCCCTCTGCTGTTTCTCCGCCTCGTGATTTTGTGGCGATCTCCGTGTCTCCACCCTCGCTCTCTGGTGGTAGCCAATCAGCAAAGGTCAAAGGGTAGATCGGGATTTTCCCTCTCCTTACTCTGGTCTTTAACTTCCCGTGTACGTGAGCTCTGTGAACGAGTGTGTGTGTATGCTCTCTCTCTTTCTCTTCTTTCTCCGTCCGTTGCTTTCCCACGATCTTTCTTTGGTCACATGTGTTGTTGCGAGCTTATCGTGGCTCTCGTCTTGACGAGAAAGCAATAAACTCTCCGTGCTTTCCTATGAATTCTACAATAGAGGCCTTTTATGCATTGAATTGAGCGATATCCGATATTTTGATATTTATAGCCTTGTTTACTCTAGCGAGACACTGAAACTTTTGGTTGTTATTTCTGAGTTTCCTGCCCGAGCCTATCCAGTGATTTACGTTTAAAGGAACGGATCGACTTAACAAATTTACATTTCAAGATCCATGCTTGTATATTCAAATATTTGCGCGTTGTTATATGTAATATTGGCGCATGTGCGAATTACGAGTAACGTGACATGTCATTACGTCACACCTTTTCCCTTATAAAAAAAATGTTGACTGTCAGGAAACATTTTTGTAACAACATTGTGTTTGTTTATAATTATTTTACTTAAGCGTTATTTCTTTTCTTTCTCTTTTCCTTTTATTTTATTTATTGATTTTCTAAAAATAATTCAAAAGTAGCTTTAATTTTAAGATGTACATGGATTTTAACTCATCAAATATTAGTTGGTGAAATTTACATGAAAATATGCCTTGTTGTTTAAGGTATAAGTTTGCTAACCTAATCTTCTTTTGTATACGCTTACATTTTATTATGAATTACCTTCAGTTCAACCTAATGTGAGCATGTTCTAGTTTGTCTGTGCTGACATTTTTTGATCCTGTTTTTATTTTTATTCTGACATTTTTATTACCAATCATCTCTATAATTTGGTATGGTCCAGTTTTGTGTTTATCAAATTTAGAGTGTTCTTTATATAAATATACATAGTCACCTAATGTAAAATCTTTAACATTTAAATGTCTATCATAATAATTTTTATATGTTTCTTTGGATTTTTCTAGATTTTCTGCTACCTTGGATTGAGTATACGTGATCTTTTTTTAACAATTTATCGACCAATTCAACATAAGTGCTTGGGACCTGTTGTTTTGTAAATTCTGGAGGAATGCGAGCTTTTCTACCAAAGAATGCTCCATGTGGAGTAAAACCATGGGCTTCATGACAATGAGTGTTATAGGAAAACATGCCAAGGAGTATCCATTGGTCCCAGGTATCAACAGTGCAACAATGACGCAGATATTCAATGAAGCTATAATGTGCACGTTCAAGTGATCCTAAGGACTGTGGATGAAAAGCTGTAGATTTGATTCGTTTAATGTTGAAGATATTACAAATTGTGTTCATTATTTTGCTGCAAAAATTACTGCCCTGGTCTGTGTGAATTACCTTTGGACAACCATGACGAGAAATAAATTCTTCAGCTAACGCAGTGGCAACGGATATAGAATCTATACTTTTTAAAGGAATAGCATATGCATATTTTGTTAAACAACATTGAAGGGTGAGTAGATATTTATTTCCTAATCTAGTAACCGGTAATGGACCAACAATATCCATTTGTATTTTATCTAGAGCAGCTTTTGGCGTATCTGTGATTGTCATTGGTTGTCAAGTTTTCTTCCTATTTGCTTTATTTTCTTGGAAACTTTTACATGAGCGAATATACGCACGAATATCATTTTTCATGTGTTTCCAATAAAAATCATTGCGTATAGCTTTATAAATTTTTGTTATTCCATGATGTCCACCTGTTGTTGAATCATGATATTCTTTGAGTATATTTTCTCTCTCATCTATATCTGGGAAATGAAGATCATTAAAACAAATAATGAATCGATATTCCTCTGCGGCAAATTTTTCAAAAAGTATATTTTCTATTGTTTGCCAACAGCAATCATCGATACAATTATCTGTGCTAGATATTCTGAATGATTTCACGCCAAGCTGCGTCATTGAAATTTTTAGGCTATCAAAGCAGGTGCTAATATTTTCAATAAGAGTCTCATCTTCAATTGCTTTCTTAACCACTAGATTAAAAATATATGTATTATTATTTGTTTTGAAAGTAATAGCTTGACCTATGGAGGGTTTTAAATCAATTAGACTTTGTTTCGTTAATAGTTTGCTGTCGAGGAATTCCTGGCTTGTTAGTGTTGATAATTCACAATCTTCCGTAATGAAATGAACATAATGATCACTTTTCACAAGTAACAGATCATTTGTATATTCTAACATGTTATGAGCCATAAAAAACACAAACTGATTTTCCAACTGTATTTCATTCTTATCATTTTCAATATGTTTCTGTTTGCCAAAATTTTTGTCAAAACTTTCTGAGCGCTCACATGTGTCTATGGATTTTTCATTTATTTCATTCAACAATCTTCCCTCATCGCTTTTACTCTGCAAGCTCTCAAGCTCTTTTGAGTGTTGCGACTTTTGGGATGCATGCAGTGTCCTACGCTCAGTCCTCTTGGTGCTAATTATTAGCGACTGCTCTGGAATTCGGGACTGACACCCGCTCTTAAGTATCTCGACTGTACCACTACCTTGCAAACATTGATGTTCATGTTCTAGATCTAATTGTAGTGCAGTACGAGACACTTTACCTGCATGACCATAGATCACATTTCTTTCTGTATCATTAATTTTTTCTATTGATTTTATTTTGCTAATTTCGTTTGGCTCTTTATTTACAGATGCATGCAGGGTGAGGAAGGTTCTAAAAAGGGAGTTTTCGATCAAAAGGATGTTGTCAGCTGGATCACTAACTGATGGGGAATCTGCGCAGACTTCCATCCTTTCCTGATCCATGTCGGAGTTAGTTTCTATTGGATCGTTAGTTACAGGGTTTCTCGACAAAGCATCAGCATTGGAATTCACTCGACCAGCTTTATACAAAACCTTAAATGTATATTCTCGAAGTCTAATTCTCCATCGAGCAAGTCTAGAAGTGGGATCTTTAATATTTTGTAGCCAAACTAAACGTCTGTGATCAGTTATTAATGTAAAATTTCTACCATAAATATATGGTCTAAATTGTTCGACTCCAAAAATCATGGCTAATAATTCTTTTTCAGAGGTTGAATAGTTCATTTCAGCTTTACCAAATAATCTGGAAGCAAAAGCTATGGGTAAATCCGCACCGATGGGACCCTGGCTCAAAATCGAACCAGCTGCAAAATTACAGACATCGGAGGTAATTATGAATTCTGAGTTAAAATCTGGATATTGGAGTATCGGAGGACTGCACAAAATGTTTTTTAAAGTATCAAAAGCTTTTATTTGATCAGGACCCCATTCGAATTTGACTTCTTTTCTTAATAAAATGTATAAAGGTTTACCAATTTTTGCTAAATTTTTTACAAATCGCCTATAATAGCCAATTAATCCTAAGAACTGTTTTTCTTATTTTTAGGCTAAGGAAAACATTTGACAGCTTTGACCTTTCGTGGATCTGGTTTCACTCTTTCGCTAGAAACTATATGTCCAAGATAAGAAATTTCTTTCCATAAAAAACTACATTTTTCTGGGTTTAAGGTTAAGTTTGCCTTTTTCTTAATTTCTAAAAATTTTTCTAATTTTTGTATGTGTTTTGTTAATGTTTTAGAATATAAAATGGCATCATCCATATAAATGAGCATTTCTACACCTTGAAGGCCTGAATTTGTTCAGGAAAATTTTATTGATTGTTTTCTGGAATATTGCTGAACTAGTGCGCAGACCCATTGGTGTTCGCTTGAATTCCCAGTGACCATATGGAGTTGAAAAAGCTGTCAAGTGTGTCGAAGAGGGATCTAGAGAAATTTGGTAGAATCCAGAGGCTAAATCTAGAGTGGAAAAGTATTTTGCCCCACCGAGTTGATCGAGTATATCAGCGAAATTGGGTAATGGATGGGAAACATTTATTACTTTTTCATTCAAAGCTCTGTAATCGATTACCAGACGCCAACTTCGATTTCCAGCATTGTCTATTTTTTTTGGGACCAGAAAACAAGGAGCATTATAAGGAGATATGGAAGGTTGGATGATGTCGTCCTTAAGCATGTTTTGTATTTGTCTCTCTAATTCTACTTTATGTGTTTGCGCGTGTCTGTATTGTTTTATATTTATTGGTTTGTTGTCAGTAGTCTCAATTTTATGTGTTAAAACATCAGTAGCTTGAAGTTTGTCTCCCGGTAAATAGAATCAATGCGAGTACTTGCTTATTAAATTTTTTAATTTTATTTTTTCTTCTGAGTTTAAGTGATCAAATTTTATTATTCTTAATAATGTGGCTATTCTTTTTGTTTCTAATTTTTTATCTGGTAAATTTAAATCAATTTCTGTCTTATTCTGTTCAGTAGGATTTGTGGGAATTTCTTCGAGTGTTGGAATGGGAAAGGTTGCAGTGACGTTTTCTGCGGAGCAATTCACTGCACATACTCTAATAAGTCCGTTTCTGGGTTTAACCAGGGCCTCACCTAAATAAACGTCCGGTCCAACATCTATGCGCGGTAAAATTCCCTCGTCCAGATTGGTGCAACTTACAGGAATTTCTAATATTTTTCGGCATCTCGGTGGTAGTTGAATCGTTGTAGTTTTTATAAAAGGAAATGAATTTAATTCTACTCTCATTTCTCCATTCCCATATTTTTTAAAATTTAACTGAGCTTCTTTATCTTCTACAAAGCTAACACCTATAATACCACCGTTTTCAATAGGAAATTGATCAGGTACTATCTGGAAATTCATTTCTAAATTCTCAAATTTAAGTACTATTTCTCCTAAAGTTTTAACAATACCATTACCGATACCAATTAATGTGTATATTTTATTTTTATTAATCTCTACGTCACTCCTAAGTTCTTTTCTTTTGATTAAATTTAAATAACAACCGGTGTCAATTAGAAATGATGATTTAGTGTTATTTATAAATATGTTATCTAAGTTTATTACTGGCAATTTTAATTGTTTTAATTTTTCGGCGTTATAGTAGACACGTATGTTACAGGGCTCTTCTGATTTACGAAACTCGATGTGGCCCCGTTTGCTCGAGTTTCTTTTGAGTTTAAATGATTAATATTGTTACGCGGCAGTTGGTTATCTTCCTGTCTTCCCCGTTTGTTTTGATTTTGTTCACAGCTTAAATGGCGATTTTCTCTACGTGTGTGATACCTTTTGGCGAACTTGCCTCGCGGCGATCTTATTGTACAATTATATTAAATGTGTCCTTGTTTTCCACAATTATGGCATGTTCGCTTTTCGCGTGGTTTTCCGGTATTCCATACTTGTGTATGAGCAACACGCATAGGACTTAATTTTCGTTTTTGAAACTGAAATTTTTCTTCGCGGAAATTTTCTTCTTGAAACAAATATTTTTGTTCATTATCATTTTGCGCCCGTATGTTTTGCCTGTAAATGATCGTTTGTTCTGCTTTTAATCCCTTGTGTATCGCGTCCTCTAAATTCGTTGGTTTTTCCCTTTCGATTCTATGTGTGACTTCTGGATCTTTTAATCCAGCAAGGAAGCAACTTTTCGCGGTATCTCGCGCTCCTGCTTCTACACCTATTCCAGTGTTAATATTATAAGTTCTATGAATTGAGTCTATTAGCCTCTTTAAACTAACGTTGACACGCATACCATAATCCCTCACTGTTTCCCTTTTTTTTATAAACTCTTACTAATTCCCCAACAAGTTGCTCGTAATTATCATTTGACCCAAATGTTTTCTTTAAATCATTGAGTAGGCTATCTAAATTCGAATGACCATTTTGCCCTGATAAATATTTGTTAGCATTACCAGTGCATTTTGTTTTAATCATTTCCGTAAAAAATGGTTGCATATTTAAAGCAATTGCGTCATTTGCCCTTTTACATGATCTTATAAATTAATCGACATAGTCTGGATCTCCATTAAATTCAGGAACAATGTTTATTGCCGTACGGATGTCTAAATTCGGAGCATTTCCTTGTGATATTACAGTTGTATTCGATCCTGTTTGCGTCTTTGCCTGATTATTATTTTCAGAAGAATTATTGATAGTTACTTCGTGTTCGGATTGATTATCGCTTTCATTACTGCTATTTTGTTCAATTTGTTCATTTATTAAAACATTTGTATTAACCGGATTTTTGTGGTTAGATTTTTGCTTGCACTTTTTACTCTTGTTTCCAACAGTTTTTTTTTGTTTAGTTTTACGTGTAACAACCATTGTTTTTTCTTTTTTTTTTATAATAGTAATATATCTTACATCAGTGATACCTTTTAATTCTTTATCAGTAAATTTATTAATATATATGTATATGTTTAATTTGTAGGTTTCAAATTCTCTTTTTTTTTAATGGAAAGAAGAAAGAAAACAAAGTTTGGAAATGTTTGAAACCAAGGAGAGCGTACAAAAATTTGAAAATAATGATCAGATAAGTACCTAATTCTAGATTTATATAATAAATGAAGCAATATTTTATTTCTCGTATAAGGATTTGATCTTTGTTTGTTCTTGCAGATTTTTGTGTTAAGAAGAGATCACCCAAAGTAGCAGAAGTCTAAATATCATCAATTCATTTTTTTATCGATGAACTATACTGTTTTTGTAATTATTTTCTTTTCATGTTTTCTTTTACATTTGCTTGGATGCTAAATAACTCTTGCATAATTTATTAACTAATTAACAGATTTATCTTTAAAAACATTTATATGTTTTTCTTATGTTTTAATTTATTTTATTACATTTTGTTACAGAATTACTTCATTAAAAAACTATAAAATGCAAAGGTAAACTTTTATTGTGTATTTAATTTCTGTAATTTTTTTTTATAACAATACCATTGCAATTTATTGAATATGGTAATAATCTAAAAGAAAGAAACTATTTGGTGAATAATAATTTTTTTTTTATTTGTATTTTGAAATTAATTAAAGTTTGACTACGGTGTATATGAAATTATCTCTACGTACTGAATTTTAACATTTTCAGTTTACGAGTTAGATTTTGGTTTTCTAATTAGTTTTAAATAATGAAATGAATGAGTTATTTTAACATGTAAAATTATTTAACATCAGTCTTTCAAATCTTTACATAAGTAGTTTCGATGTTTCGATTAGTTGATTGTCTTTGAATTTTTACTAGCAATAATGTTAAATTAACACAGGACCTTTTGTTTTAAAAATTTTATAATATGTGACTTTTTGATATAATGTAGTAATACTTTGACTAATATTAAAGGTATATAATTTTATTTATAACCAGATTCTATCATCGTTGTTATTGAAAATAATTTTATTAATTAATAACCGAATCTTAATTTATCACTCGATTTTTGTTAGTCTACGGACTTACTACTTTGGAGACTTGTACTTTGTAGACTTCTACTTTGTAGAGTTGTAGATGTTTTCTTGACTTTGCCTGTGATCTCCAAGGATGCTGTCACGCCTTGCGAGTCATTTGTTCTCCAACATTCGTTCTGGCCTTTGGGGAAACGTGACAAAAACCCAAATGAGAGAGCTGGCACAGTCAAAAACTTCACAGTTCAATGTTGTAATTTTGTCTTTCACACTTTTCACACACCGATCATTTTTCACTTTGTTATTTTTTTGTATATACTTTTTGTATATGACCACTGTCTGGTTTCGCCTTTCAAATGTTTATATATCTCGATGTAAAGTTTCCTCTCTCGTTTTTGGATGGCGAAGTGTTATATCTGAAAACAAAACTTTCTTGGCCTTTTCTTCCCTCAAGTGAAAAAAGGGTAAAAAAAGTGAAAAAATCCTTCTTGGCAGTTCTTCGGAGGCTTAATATTTTTAAAATTAGCGCACTGTTAATGTTTGTGCACTTTGTGGGTCGAAAATATCCCACCGCTTCCACCACTGTAATATCCCGAGCCGTCGATTCTCGAGTGGCGGCGTGGTTTGAAGAGCGCGCAATTTAAATGAATTGAAATAAATGTTTGATTTATTGAAATATATTGAATATGAATGTGTGAACTTAAAGGAATGATCTTAACAGGAGATTTAGGATTTTAAATGACAAACAGTTAATTATTGATTAAACAAGGACCTAGAGTAACTGTCTAAGTGCTTTATATATTCAAAATCTTAGAGTTAGCTACAACTTGTTGGTTTCGCGTTTCGGGTCTGACTGTTGGTCTCTTCTCCCCTCTGCTGTTTCTCCGCCTCGTGTTTTTGTGGCGATCTCCGTGTCTCCACCCTCGCTCTCTGGTGGTAGCCAATCAGCGAAAGTCAAAAGGTAGATCGGGATTTTCCCTCTCCTTACTCTGGTCTTTAACTTCCCGTGTACGTGAGCTCTGTGAACGAGTGTGTGTGTATGCTCTCTCTCTTTCTCTTCTTTCTCCGTCCGTTGCTTTCCCACGATCTTTCTTTGGTCACATGTGTTGTTGCGAACTTATCGTGGCTCTCGTCTTGACGAGAAAGCAATAAACTCTCCGTGCTTTCCTATGAATTCTACAATAGAGGCCTTTTATGCATTGAATTGAGCGATATCCGATATTTTGATATTTATAGCCTTGTTTACTCTAGCGAGACACTGAAACTTTTGGTTGTTATTTCTGAGTTTCCTGTCCGAGCCTATCCAGTGATTTACGTTTAAAGGAACGGATCGACTTAACAAATTTACATTTCAAGATCCATGCTTGTATATTCAAATATTTGCGCGTTGTTATATGTAATATTGGCGCATGTGCGAATTACGAGTAACGTGACATGTCATTACGTCACCGTCTCCATAACCTATACATCATCTACATTATTATTAAATATCCTTTTAAAATGGATAGCAACACCCAAGTTTCAATACATCATTATAAAGCTTAGAATTTCTACTTTTAGATCTGGTTGACGTGATATCTCCACTTTGAAGAGCATGAAAGCAAAAAAGTGGACGGGTTATTAAAAAATAAGTTTTTTGCTATAGTCGGTAGCTTAATAAACAAAATGGCAATTGCAAAAAAAAAGGTAAAAAATTTAAAATGTCCGCCATTTTGTTATTTTTCATCAAATTTTGTTTATTGAGCTACCGGCTATAGTGAAAAACTTATTTTTTAATAACCCGTCCACTTTTTTGCTTTCATGCTCTTCAAAGTGGAGATATCACGTCAACCAGATTGTAGTAGGGTCAACTTCAGGCAGCCGGGCCAGTCATATTTTACATACAAATCAAAAATAAAAAATATATTTTATAAGTGTGAAACCTCTTTTTTTATGTGTAAAAAGTTTGAATATTTTAAATAAATTTTTCTATGAAAAAAAAAATTATTGAAAATTATTGCTAAGAACGTAGAGTGACCCCTTAAGTGCATATTAACACAACTGCGCATGCGTATCAGTACACCCACCTCATCCATTCACCGAATTCTTTATATGCTAACGGCATTTCCTGTCTTCCTTTGAAAATCGTTCTATTCTCTCTTTCTCACTAATCGAATATATATATATATATATATACACCATACATGTATTTCGTAATTTTTATTCCTACGCCCCTCCACCTTCCCTATCACCCACCACACTCCATCTAACTAAATTTTCTTCATTCTCTTACCCTCTTGGTTCTTCCTAACCCCTTCATTTTATCCCTCGATTCACTACATCGTAGCAAATGAAGAGTTAATTTGCGTCTCAAGATTAGTGAATACAATCATTCTTTTACTTAAGGATTTTCATTATTTTATCTTTTTGTAAGTAGCATAACTTTTCATAGTAATTTGGACCATTATGCAAACAGGGCTCATTTTATAGGTATCGGTCCAAGTAACAATTTGAAACCAGATTTGACCAATTTGGTTACGACGCTACGGTACTAAAGTCTTAATATAGATATACACTTTCCTAGCTAATCCTAAATAATGTTCTTAGGTTTTTTTAAAATGTAGTAGCATACTCTCCACAAAATTAGCAAAAAAAGACATTAAACATTTTTCTCTAAAGTGCAATAATTTGAAATGAAAAATAGAATAAAGTTAGACGATACGGAAAAAATAAAAAAATTCCATTTTTATGGGTCTATATAACTTTTCACACAAATATTTTGATTATAATTTGACAATTTTACCGTTCGTTCTGATTAAAAAATCTTGGTCCGCTGACTTGACGTGGAATGTTCCGTGCATATATATATATATCATGCATATGAAGCGGCATCATTGCCGAGGTCCGGTGGTGCGCGAGCCGTGGATCATCCAAGTTAAGCAGCGATGGGCGCGGTTAGTTCTTGGATTGGTGACCGCTCGGGAACCCCGTCCCAATAATGTTTTCTTAGATGGGGAACGAAAATTTAGGTGTTTTTCGGGAGTAAGAAAGGTGCCAAAGTTTGACGTTCCTATCGGCTGATTTCTAGGGTGGGTTTGCTTGGTTTGTCAAGTTTTCCGCACCTCAAAGAGTATGGCCCTGGGTGAATACGGGAATTCAGTGGGGTATAAAAGGTTGTGGATAGGATCAAACACTCCCACACATAGGTGGTGAGTGTCCCGTAGAAGGGCAGTAGGTGCCTATGCGGGTTAGTAAAGAATAAAAAAAAGTAAAATACAACATGCATGTGGGACAATTCTACAGAGATTTGGAGAAAAAGAAAACAACTAGTGGAACATATTTTGTTTCACATATACTCAATATGACTCGCTTTTATTTTTCGTTCGCTAATTATTAATAAAAAGCAAATGTATATATCGAACGGGGTTAAACATAATTAAATAATATTTATTTAATGATTTTGTAATCAAAAAACTTCTACTGATATCATATACATAATTCACTAGCTATTTACCAGGTAATAGCTACAAGAGCCATGATGGGTCATATTGTGTAGTCACCTTATAATACGATATAATTTGGCTATGTAAAGAATACCGAAGATCATATAATACATAATATCTTCAGAAAATCGTCACATTACAGCGAATAGATACAGGATGAAAAAAAAATTTTTAAAAATTGAAAATCGATTAAGAAATATTCAGCCAAAATGCAACACCTAAAGAATATTTACATAAATTTTCAAAGCATTATATGAAGAATTACTAAAGGTATAGTTATCTAAAAAATTGCATTTTTTAAACATTTTTTATTCTCAGGAAACAAAAAGTAGTTTTACTCAAATTTACAAGGTATACCCTAGTAGAAATCTTATCATGGCGCCCATATTGGCTATAAAGGCCTTTATAGGCAGACTAGATAGTACTAGACTATACAAAACGCGATAAATCCACACAGATCTACATAGTTTCCTCAATAATAATATGTACACATGAAATATGTGAGGTTATATTATATATTGTACAGAACTTTTATTGTAAAAATTAATGTTATAAAAAGTATAACATGCAAGTTTCATTTATAATGATAAGAACTATAGTTCTATTAAGGTGATGCTAAAGCCACCAGTCATCGACAAATATGAGGAACCACTTTTCTTATTTTATTTTTAATTTTGAGTAAATATCTCTATGAAACGTTATTGTCCTACACAAAAACAACAACTTTTCAGAGAGATATTTTCTCAAAATTAAATATTGAATGAAAAAAGTGGAAAAGAGTGATTCTTAAATAAAAAACTCGATGCATCTGAAACTTGATAACCTTACATTTTGGATGTTATTTACATTCACTTAAATTGGTAATGGGTGAACAATAAATGATGCTTCTGTTTCTCAAAACATAATCTTTAAGTGGTTGTTATTGTCATAATCTTGTTTATCTAGTTTTATCGGGGAAAATAATATGGGAAACAAAAGACTACCGTTTCACGCCTTTATAGTAACTACCTAGTTTGCCTACATAGATCTACACAGCCCGAGATTATTCTATATAGATCTGTAAAGGGGACGGGATAAATGTCTACCAGGGTACCTCTATATGAATATTCAGTAAAAATTTTAGTGACTTTTTATTGGATAGTTCTCGAGTTATAGATGTTTATAAAATATTTTATTACACAGTATAACAAATTAAAATCGACACATTAAATCGTTTGCGGTCCTAAAATAAAGGATTTTATGAGTACTTTATTGTGTAAAAATTCGTTTCCCGAAAACATATCCTACATTAAAATTTGTTCAAAAAAATAAAACATGGTTATACGTCAAAAAATTACAACAAACCATTTTCACCGCCATACAACTGCCTATTTGAGTACGTCAAAACACTTTTAATAAATGTTATAAAATGTATAAGATAATATTTTTCTGTAAGTTCTGCATGTCTGTCTGCAGCCCATAGTGTTTCATCATAAATATGAAATAAAAACGCTTCGATACAATTGAATATATATAATTTTAAAGAACACTAAAAGATTCAATTTACATTTTATTCAAATATATTAACAAGATAAGTTTAAGATATAATTGGCAATACATAAATTAAATGAATATAATTTTATTTTATTTGACGTAAAATAGTGGATCATGTCCCTAAATTGGGACGCCACTGTCTTATAATTGGATTACAAATAAAATGTAGTGTTATCAAGTATTCACAAGTTAGGAAAGTCTCTAACTTTTCAAGAAATTTTTTAGTTTATAAATGCAAAATTTTAGATAAATAAAATTGGGACAGACCTATCTAATAATACTACTTAAAGTATCTTGTCATATAATCTCTGACTGTATAAAATGTTTTTATGCCTTTTAACAATATGTTAAAACAATATATTAATAATATATTAAAAACTATGTCTTTTAAGAATATTGTCTTTTAACAGTCCATTAGTCCGGCGTTCCAAGTCAAAAAGTAGCCACCGTTGAGATGGACATAAAGTACTATATGTAACTCGAGAAAAAAGTCGATTTTTCCCTCGCTTTGCTCGCTCGGGCAGTAAACTCACCCACGGGAAAAATATTCGACTATTTGCCTTTGTTACATAATGTACTATTCTTAACACGAGCATGTAATAGGCCCTTTTCCATGCATCTAAAGCGAATGGCAAGTTGAGCATTTCGAGCGTTTTCGCCGGAGCGGGAGGTAATGATTACCTCCTGGTCTTAAATACAATTTTGAAAATATTCACAAATTTTAAAAATTTTCGAAAATTTTGAAAATTTTCGAAAATTGTTATTTTGAAGATGAAATTGTAATGTAATTCTGTAAGTAAATGGCGCACGACTCAAAATGTACAACTACCCATTCGCCTTACATGCTTAAAAAAGGGCCTTACATGCACTTGTGAAAAAAAGTACGGTATGTAACAAGGGGGGAGGACAATTTCTAGCTCGGGTAATGATTTTAGCACTCGTCTCCGTCTCGCGTTAAAATCATCTTACCCATGCTAGAAATGGCCCTCTTACCCCCCTAGTTGCATAATATACTATTAATTCTGTATCTTATTAGGAAGTTTTCACATTCTTAAATACAAGATTGAACATTATATACATTCCAAAATTGGGACACCGCTGCCAACATATTGGGACCCTTAGTCATCTCAAAATTATATCAAAATAAATTATGATTTCGTGAATGACAAAACAAGGGAAATAGCTTATTCAGAATTTTGGGTGGGAAAAGACAGGTAAATTTATGCTCTTTCAAATGCATTGTCACCCAATCGATGATATTATTTCTATGATATCAAAATACGCAAAAAACTAAAACTAAAAAATCGAAAAACCGCTAGAGAAACAATAAAAAATTTGTTGAGCTGCCGTCTTAAAAGAAAAACAAAAAGAAATGATCCCCGAAACATTAATTTCCATCGTGTATATTCATAGTAATGTAGATCCACATCCATACACACACATTTTCTAAAAGTAGTGTATTTTGATTCCCAGTATCTTTTTTTTTTACCATCACAAAGCTTCCTCTATGAGGAAGCAAAAGTTTCAATGAATTGTTCATATTATGCAGATGTATATACATTACATTTATCATTGATGAATAAGGCATGAAAAAATGAAACATATTAATTGTTGTATGACCACTTTTATTACGTAAATAATACGAAAAGGCTAGATTATTTGGTTGCAGTAGGTGTTGATTGATTTGATGATTTAGAGTCGCGAATTGAAGCACTGCGTCTTCGTTTTAGTTCTTCTTGTCGTTTGGCTTTGGCCTCCTTTTGTCTTTGAGCCAAGAGTTTAGCATATTCAGCAGCTTGTTCTTTACGAGTTAAGCAACGTCTTTTCTTCAGGGCTACCCTATGCCTTTTCCTCTGTAAAAATATATACATTTAAGGATGTTTAATCGTAAATATAATAATAATAATAATAATAATAATAATAATAATAATATATATATATATATATATATAGAGAGAGAGAGAGAGAGAGAGAGAGAGAGAGAGAGAGAGAAAGCGATTTTCAGCAAGAAAATTGACAGTGCAAGTACCTTTAGGTTAAATAATATTAAAGTTCACCATGCACTGTAACTACCCAAAATCGTAGTGCTTTTTGAACGATTTATCGTGAAGAAATGAAAGAATAAATTAAAAATTTGTTTATAAATCTTGATTGTATACGTCTTAAAAGAAATTTAGTAATTTTTGTTTTCAATTTCAAAATCCCGCCGCTAGCAAACCCTTGTTGTTATTTTGTTATCTGGAGAAACAATATTTAAAAAAAAGTGAGTCATGAGACGCATGGCAGAAGTGAGACTTCGAACTATTTTGCGTTTATATTGAAAATAGGTTTAATATAAAAAAAAGAACTAAGTGCCTTCTCATTTGGCATTACAGTGGGATCGCGATATATTACCGCTCACGGGGCTGCAGGGGCGATAACTTCTCAGAAAATGTAATCCTGAACTTCCTCTATGCGGCAGGTCTCCACCGAAGCTCCGCCTTCTAATGTTTCGCGAAGACCGGAAGTGGCACGTGCGCTGACGTTACGTGCAATGATGGGGGGGGGGGGGGAGGGGGGGGGGGCAAGTGTGTGTGAGTGAAAGTACGTGCGGAAGGGAAGCTCTTTGAACGGAAATATATCGCAATTTAATTAATTGCAATTTTTAATATATTTGACGATATCTGATAAACATAGACTTTTTCGGCGTGAATTCTTTTAACGGTGCAATTTTATCTATCACAGCCATGAGGTTGACACTGAGGCACTCTAATTGACTGTCAACACCCGCCGCGGGACCATCGATCTGCGACCAATCACAGTCAGCTAGGTGAGACAGGAGGTCGTCTTGCTGGATCGATTTAAAATCCCTGTAGCTGAAAGATTCAGCCACAGGAGATGCAGTAGATTCGACCCCAATCTTGACCTCTATGATGTTATGATGACTGGGAAAAGGCGCCGGCCGATTGTCCCTGCTCAGTACAACGTCATTATTATCTGTCAAGATCACATCAATCCACGTGTGAGAATCCGTGAGATGATGAGTCGCACCATGATCAATTATTTGAAGGTTAAGATCATCAGCCAACCGCCTAACAAATTTTGCATCGGCTGACGTTCCGAGTAGGTTCGCATTCAGATCTCCCATAATAATTTTGTGACTAAAGTCTCGAGTATGTATCGTTAGTTTGTCTGTTAAGTCAGAGCCCTGTAAAAACGGTACGTGTGGTGGTCTGTATATTAAAGCAACAAAGACGGGGGGAAGGCTGTCCTGCTGAATACTGCACATTAAATATTCAGGTATAAATGGCCTGCCCTCCTGTGTTGTTGGAGAGCTGCATAGTAAATTGGCCTTGAAAGTGTTATGAATGTACAGGACCAGCCCGCCCCCTAGTATGTTGCGATTAAGTCTAAGTAGTGAGTAGTCGTCGATCTGAATGAGATCACTCCCAACATCAGGGTCAAGGTGCGACTCAGCAACCCCAAAGAGATGGTAGGCAGGACGAGCTGAAAGGTGTTGTTTAAGCATGCCAATATGCCCCATCAGTGAGGTAACATTGACAAAACCTGCCCTCAGTCCCTTACAGTGAACCCCCCCAGCAGTGTCTGCGGATAGTCAATTTCTTGCAGCAGTTGACGGAATTACATTTTTATCAATTACGATTTCTTTATCAACATTTTTTGTTATATTATTTACAGTTTGTGATGGTTGATTAATGGCATATGATGCCTATATTGTTTGTAAATCAGCCGCAGATGAAAATTCAAGAGAAACGTCGCCATCGCGCCTCTTCACCAGAAAACGGCCCCCTCTATTTATTTATTTATTTATTTATTTAACCAGAGTAATACATCGTAATACATGTTGTAGTTAATCTCCAGATATATTAATTATATCTGGAATAACCCACATCCTATAGAGGTAGTCAGAGCTACCTGTACATAGGTCCGGTGTGTATAATAACTTAATAATTAACTTACAATCTAAGTAAAACTAAAAACTAACTTAAAACCTAAGTGTCCAAGTACATATTTGTCTTGGATAAAGTAACAGTGACTTGTTGATGTTTATAATATATTCGTACTTATCCAGTTTTTTAATTTTTTCTTATTATAAATCTTTGATATGTCTAGTATTTTAAGATTTATATTAATTGTTGGTAAGCAGTTATAAACTTGTATTGCTCTAATGTGATTACTCTTATCACTTACAGCTTTTGAACATTTTGGTGGTATAATAAGTTTATTTCTGGTTTTGCTTTTAGACGTTAAGTATAAATTCTTGAGTTCATTATAATGATACGATACATATTCATAAGCAAAAATTTGTTTTAAATTTAATGGGTTGTCCTGATTGAAACTATTTTTATTAACAATTTTTAGGATTCTATTCTGAGTCTTTTGAAGTAACTCCAGATTGTTTCTGTATGCACCACCCCAAGCTATATTTCCATAAGTAATTATACTATGAAAAAATGCATAGTATATTATCTTAAGTGTATCAGATTGCATGTATTTTGACATTTTGTAAAGTATAAATAATATATATTTTGTTTTCTTTATTATATATTCAATATGTCTGTCCCATTTTAGATTGATTGGCAATTTTTGTAGGGTCATCTATTATTTCATCGTTATTCATTATTATTTTATTAATTGTATTATTATTTTGCGATTTAGTACCCAGTTTACTTTTTATATGTTTCCATAGTTGTTTGGAATTATTGCTACTTTTTATTATTAAATTTCTTTCATGCTTAGTTTTAGCTTCTTTAATAATTTTATCAAGACTCTTTGTGTAATTCCTATATTCTAATTTTATTCTTTCGTTATTAGGTTCATTACGCATTTTGACATATAATTGTCCTTTTCTTTCACATGAGATCATAATAGCTTTAGTGATCCAATCCTTTCTTGGTTTATTCTTATTATTTTTTCCATTTTTGAACACATATTTAGATTTTTCTAAACAGTCTTGTATTTCAGTTATTAAAGTTGTTGTAGCTTCTTCAGGATCATGCATTGATTCAATTATATTCCAACTTTTCATAGCAGCTACTCTGCGTAGTTTAATGTAATCATACTTATAGCAAATATTTTCTTTATTTAATGTTTGTGAATTGTTTATTTTTATAAATAATGGATAATGATCAGTAAATGGTATTAAAAGTTTGAAGGATTTGGTGTCTAGAGATTTGGTTTTTATATATATGTTATCAATGCATGTGCCTTCTCCACTATTATCATTTGGTCTAGTTGTATATATAAACCCAGGGTAAAAACCTTTTTCAAGCATATTATTTAAAAGTTCCTGACTGTTATGATCTTCTTTCATAATGTCAATGTTAAAATCACCAATAATTAAATGATTTTTTATATTTTTTTTGCCGTTCATATATGATTTTAAGTTGGAAATGAGTTCAGTACATGATAGATTATGACATCTATATAATGTTGATATTTCAAGAGAAATACCTCTATTTAGTGTTATTCTTGTATTTAATATTTTCAATTTACCAATTTCAATTGTTTCGGTTATTTCTGTTACGCAATCTTTTATATATACAACTACTCCATCATTTTGATTTATTTTGCTATTATTATAATATAAATTATAACCTTGTATAGCAAAATATTGACAGTTATGTAAGCACCATGTTTCTGAGCATACAATTATATAAGGTTTGATCCTCAAGCTCTTAATAAAAATTTCTAATTTTGTATAGTTAGCATTTAGACTTCTAATATTAACATACAGTATAAGGCTGTCTTTTATATTCAAATTTTTATTAAGAGTTTTTAGATCAAGATATGATATTTCCTCTTGAATTACTTCTTTTTGGAATTCTTCTATGAGATTTAGATGTTGCTCCATTATTTACTTTTATTTCTGCTTGTGCTTGGGCTTGTTAATGATAGTATACTAGTGCTGAGTGGTGCATTCTTGCTGAGCGTTGCATTTTTGCTGAGTATTGCACTCTTCATTCTTGGTTTAGTTGAGTTCATTGTCGTAGTGTTTTTTTTTGTAATTTTCTACATTACCCATGTATCTTGGTATAGTAGGATTCATAGGATAATCTGTCATACTTATGTATCTATTAAGTTTTTTCTTAAATATTGTACATTTTTCCGTATCATTAACTACATGGTTAACCTCTAAATTTGTTTTATATTTAGTATTGCTATAAAAACAATTGATACATACTTTATTGGACAGGTTATCACATTGTGAAGATATGTGTGTTCCAGCACAATTTATGCAACAAAGCTCATTTTCACAGTTACGAGGATTATGCCCAAATCTTCCACACTTATTGCAGGGCTTGATATTTATTAAATCCCAGACTCTGCAACTTTGATAACCAATAAAAATTTTATTTTGGTTGTCTCTTATACGTTTGTATAAATCTCTTGGTACTTCTATTATTAGGCTTAACTTGTTAGTAGTCGTAATTTCATTTATGTGTAATATCTTACATTTGTCTTGATATTCACTAAAATTTCTTCGATTTATATCATTTTCGAGTTCATCTTGGTTCATTTGTGTGGGATCCACTCCAACTATTTTCATCTTTGGCGATTCAATTTTTTCATACACAACATTATAATTATTAGATAACTTTTTTGTTAAAACATCAAAAGTAGTTTTAGCACTTCTTTCGACCAAGCTTTTAATCAATAATTCATTATCATTAATTGATTTCACATATTTACTTTGAATATTTTTATCATCTATTAAATAATTGCACACTTTTTTTGAAAAATCTTTAGGATTTTTGTCTTTTTTTTATTTTCTACAATTATTGCTGGAACTCTTTTCTTTTTATTTACTGATTTATTAATTAATACCTCAGCATATGTTTTTTGGTTTAATTGCACTTTTTCAAATTCATCTTCATTCTTCTCTTTTTTCAATAATCTTTTTAACAAAGTATTCTTATCCATTAATTCACTATTTAATTGTTTAAGTAATTGATTTTCGATATTAAGATTTTCTAGTTCAGAATTTTCTGACAGTAACGTGGCATCTAGTTTTTCATTCGTTCCAGATTTTTGTGTATTTTCAGATATAACATTTAATTCATTTAAGATTTTGTGCTTTATTTTCTCTTCTTTTGCACTTTTTATCTGAGCAATTAAAATTCTAGCATTTTCATCTAATTTTATTTTATTCTCTTTTAAGGTTAGAACAAGCTCCACGTGTGCAGGACAAACCACAAGTGCTTTCCCTACGTATATTTTGTCTTTATATTTGTCAAAGTCACTTTTATGATAAATATTATCACACACTACACAAATCACTGTTGTAACTTTATTTTTTGAATGGCATGTATATGCTGGTTCTGAGTTTATATCAGGAGGTTCGGGAGGTAGTCCACCTCCTCCCGACGCCATGATGACACCATGATCTATGCCAAACATATTTAAAATTAAGTCTCATCGCAAGGGCCTTGAGACTTCTATATTTAATAAAACATTCTTTTGTTAATAATTCATTTATAAAAATTTTCCCATTTATAATCCCATCCCTTGTGTCCTGGTCAAGAGCTGCAATGTCGACATCTCTAGCATGAAAGCCAGTGATAAGCTTTTTGGCTCGCATTATTTTCTCGCCTAACGCACTGCTGGAAAGGGTAACAACCCATGGTGACCGTCTACGTTTGCTATTTGTATCTGCTAGTGCCGCAGCTGTCGATTCTTCTGACCGAAGCAGGCGTGTGCCTATTATATCTATTTTTCGTGTTGATGGAAGGACACGGCACAGTATCGTGTGTGCAACGTCAACACGCTTAGAGACATCACCGTCGAAAATGTTTGAAATAATGAGCTCCGTATTACCGCTTTTAATGTTTTTACTGTGCATTGTCCCCCCATCAATCGTTTGCACCCGCGTGCTTCGTGCAGGTGATGCTGCAGCATCATCATTGTCGATATTGTACTTATTCAAACGACTAGATGTTTTTTTTCTACTATTTACAACTTGGATAAACCCGTCATTATTGATATTACAATTGTCAATTATGTCGCTTATATTACTATAATTGTCGAGTAAAGTACTATTTGTAGCAGACGCATTATTATTATTATTACATTTATTTGTACTTGTCAGAGAAACGGTATTGTTTTGTGTACTGGGGAGCACTGCGATTTGTTGGAATTCAATTTTATTTAATATAAGTTGGTTATCTTTTTGGATGTTTTCTACATTTCTTTCAATTTTGTCGATAGTAGTAGTATATGCAGAGGTAAAGTCTTCTTTTGTTATTATTTTTTCTATTATTTCCTTGTTGTCACATTCAACTCTATTGATTTTATTAGTTAAGTTTTGGAAATCGTTTTCAAAAGTGTTTAATATAAAATTATCTATTTTAGTCTGTGACTCAAGATTAGTCTGCTCTAGATTATCAATTTTTTCAATCAACATATTATAATTTACCTCTGTATTGTTCAACAAATTGTTCGTTTCGACGTTACTATCGTGTAATTTTTAATTTTTAATTTTTGGTTATCTATTTCTTGACAAAGCACTTGCTTCTCCTTTTTCATCTAGAGAGAGAGAGAGAGAGAGAGAGAGAGAGAGAGAGAGAGAGAGAGAGAGAGAGAGAGGGAGGGAGGGAGGGAGAGAGAGAGAGAGAGAGAGAGAGAGAGAGAGAGAGAGAGAGAGAGAGAGAGAGAGAGAGAGAGAGAGAGAGAACTGTGATGGTTCGGCGGCGACAAAGATCAAGCGCCTGCTATAGATATTCCCGCCGGGCTAAAACACGCTCGTGATTAAGAGTATATATTATAAGCGCGCGCCCCGGGCGTGCAGGGTGCGCGGGCCAATCACCGATAGCCACTCAAACTATTTTTGGGACATCAAGGCCAATGAACGGGGAGATAAGAAGAGGAGCAACAAGTGTGCGGGGTCAATGTAGGAGAGAAAGGCCAAAGTTTTGGGAGCGATTTCCGGCGAGCCTAAAATTCACGATTGACTGCCCGTACGTCGTAGTTTCTAGGAGTATATTGTTATTTTTTAGTATTAGAGTATTAGTTAAAGTTGATGTTATTAGCGAGAGGTTTGTTAAAGTTAAAATAGTGATGGGCGTAGTGGAAAAGGGAAACTCACGACAACACAAGGAAAAAACCACGAGGCACCGTCGAGCGACTTGTATATACGAGGTCTGTCCCAAAAGTATCCGACCTACGTTCATATCTTCGCGCGGAGAGACTCAGGCGACCTCTGGAGGGTACGAACGTCACCAGCAACTCCTAACCTCCTCGTCAGTAGCCTGAGAAACCGATGAAACGCCTTAGTTCCCGCGCAGCGTGTATTTTTTTACAACGACTTTTTTGCGTTCGTCGCAATTTGCTTATTGCTAAAAATGGCAGAACGAACTGAACAGCGAATTTGCATAAAATTTTGTTTAATCTCGGTAAAAGTTGTGCGGAAACTATTGAAATGTTGCAAAAGGCCTTTAAAGATGAGTGTATGGGCAAAACACAAATAAAAGAGTGGTATAGGCGGTTCAAAAGTGGCCGCACATCTGTTGACAGTGATCCTCGTTCGTCAAGTCAATGTTGATTGTTTTTTTCGATTATGAGGGCGTTGTGCACCACGAATATGCCCCTACAGGCCAGACAATCAATAAAGAGTACTGTGTTGAAGTTTTGAAAAGATTACGTAATGCAATCAGGAGAAAACGACCGCAACTTTGGGAACCCGGTGACTGGCTTCTTCATCACGACAATGCTCCAGCGCACGCATCAAACCTTGTGCAGCAGTATTTATTGAAACACAGTGTTGCGCAGCTCCGCCAGCCTCCATATAGTCCTGATATAGCTCCCTGCGACTTTTGGCTGTTTCCTCGATTGAAAATGCCGCTTAAAGAACATCGATTCGACAATAAACAGACTGTTGAAACTAATGGAAACATCGATATGAGCGTCTTGTTCAATCAAATGGGGACTACTTTGAAGAATGCCACCCCCGGATGTCGAAGAATAAATCAAGCGCCGAGAAATCGAGGTAGGTCGGATACTTTTGGGACAGACCTCGTACTTTCCCATTATCTTTCTTGATTTGACTTTCTATTATTGCTTTGTGAACGTAAATTGCGTCTACTATACCTCTTTCTTTTCTAAATCCCCATTGAATACCATTTAGCCCTTCTTTCTCTTATAGTTCTTCCTCTAGTCTCCTTCGTAGTACTTCTTCGTATACTTTGTAATTCATGTCCATCAGTGTGATGCCTCTATAATTGGCTACTATACTATCACCTTTTTTATAAATTGGTATTGTGACTCCCAATTGCCACTCTTCTGGTAGTGTTTCTTCCAACTATGTTTATACATTTCCATAAGTCTCTCTTTAAGGTTTCCCTTCCGAATTTCCACGCCTCATTCGGGATGGCGTCCCAACCTGACCGCTTTTTTATTTTCTACGCTATTTATCACTGCTTCTGTTGCTTCCAATTTGATCTCATCCTCTAGGGGAGGCTGTTTATCACTGCTTCTATTTCTTCCAGTTTGATCTCATCCTCTAGGGGGTATTTTCCTCTTCTTCGGGTGTTGGGCCTTTGTATACTTTCCTTGTTATTTTCCTTCTGTCTATCTCTATTTCTACTCCCTCTAATTGTTTCTTTAAGTGGTTTATCCAATCCTCCTTCTTGATGTCTTCTGGGATCCCCTCTCTTTGGCCCTTCCTTTTCTTGTTTATCACCTCCCAAAATTTCTCTTGTGACCTGTCTTTCTGTATCTCATGTATCAATTTTTCTCCTTCTCTTTTTTTCCTTTATAACAGATTTCTATATTCTCTTCTACATTTCAGGAATGCTGCGCTGAAGGATTTATCTTCTTTCACTTTTGCCAGCATGTTATTCACATAATTTCTTTTGTCCCGACACTCTTCGTCCCACCACTCTTCTGTCTTGTTTTGTGATCTTCCCGCTATCTTCCACGGTAGCGCATTTTTTACCTTGTTCATTATATCTGATCAGTTTTCCACCGAGCGATCTTTTCCTATCCAATCCTTGAACTCTGCCTTTCCTTTAACCGACCAATTAATGTATTTCTTGGATTGCTCTTCTTCTGGGTTCTGTAGGTTTAGTGATAATTTCAGTTCGAAGGGAAGCTGATTCAATTTCCATTTATTGCCTACTGTCAGGTTTTCTGTAATTCCTCTTCCTTCTTCGTTCGTTATAATATAGTCTATGGTTAAACAGCCCGCCCCTCCTATGTAGGCAAGTTCTCCTACTAAGTCTCCTTCCGTATTCCCATTTAGGATGTGCATTCCGTTTTCTTTTAGCCATTCTATCATTTTTATTCCTTCATCATTTTTTATTCTGTTCTTTGATTTCCTTTCAAATGGTATTTCCATGTTACCTGGACTTCCTCCTTCCTCCGCCATTCTTGCATTGAAATCTCCTCCTATCAAAATTATGCTGACTTTATTCTCTTCAGTTAATTCCTGCATCGTTATCCAGTTTCTATCTCTATTTTCTCTCATATAGACAACTCCTACCAAACATACTTCATAAATTTGCACCTTCATCGCTATCAGTTCTTTCCTATTGTTTTCGTTTAACCATTGTATAAATTGTACATTTGGGCTTTTTCTTATTGCTAACACCATCCCTCCTTTCGTTCTTCCTTTGCTGTGGTCTCTTCTGACTCCTACAAATTGCACTTCGTAGTTCTTTAACCTGCTTCTTATCCTTCGCTCATAACTGTCTTCCATCCATGTGTCGAATTGTTCTATGTGTTTCCATTCTTCTTCTCCTAGAGTACTAGCTCCACTCACATTGCAAAATAGGGCTTTTACTTTTTGCTCTTTTCTTGAATTTTCGTTCTCATTCCGAGTGGTCCTGTTCCATCATTGTTACTGTATTTTGCTTTCTTTTACATTCCTTGTGAAAAAATCTTTCTTGTCTTTCATTCTAGAACCATTCTTCATTACCCAGTTTAATTTTTTGTAGCCAATCTTGAGTTTTTCTTTTCCTCCTGCCACCTCTTTGGCCATCTTGACTATCATTTCTTTGTTTCTTCCCTCCTACCAGGTCGTTTAATTTTCTATGTATACTTTCTTGTCTCCTAAAAGCTTTTTGTTGTTCATGATCTCTTCTTTCTCTTCTCTTATCTCGTCCTTGGCTCCTAGCTTTGGGTGTTGTCCGTTTGTTACCCACGTATTTCTTATTTTTACTTTCACATTTAACTCCATTATTATCCATTCTTCTAATTTCCTCGGGTCGTTCAGTTCTTCTATGTTAAGCCCGGCAATGATTATATTTTTCTTTTACCTCTCTCTCTCTCTCTCTCCGCTACGTTTACCATCCATTCTAAATCCTTCTTTAGTTTTTCCTCCATATTTGTTCTGCCTATTTTTCCCTTATTACTCACTTGCCTTTCTTTTTCATATGTACCTGTCTTACTACCTATTTTCCATTCCTGCAACTTTCTATCCAACTCTTCTTTCATACTTTCCATTTTCACCTCCATTTTAATCAGTTGGTCACTTGACTCTCTGATGGATATTCTCTGCATAGGTTAATCCGTATACTGTTTCCCATTTTCACTAATTCAAACTTTCCTTTTTCCATTGCCATTAGTGTTTCATCTCCATTTTGGAAATGAGGACCAGGGCGCCCTCCGTAATGTCAATTTATGGATGTCTATTCTGATAGCACCTAATATTTCAGGATACAGAATTGATTAAACTGTACATCGGATATACTTTAATTTTCAAAAATACTATTAGAAAATATTTTCATAATATTTTTAGTGTTTAATTTTTAATTATATTTAAAAGATTGAAAAAAATTTAGTATCGTTTAAGATACATTTTTAATATGAAAAATCTATACATTGATTTATTTCCCGTGTTATATATAGATCGTTTATTAATTTTAAATGTTACCCTGAGGTAAAATTGGGGACGGGGTATAGAAAAAATCGCCGTTCTTAAAACCAAATACATTGTAAACCATTCACAAATGAATAAAATACGTTATCCTGAATATTGTGAATGCGTATTACGAAACTAAAGTCAGATTTTCGAAATATAAAGTATTGTATTCGATATAGCGGTCAGCTAATTGAAAATTTTGTTCACATTTTTGATATTAAAATTTTTAAAACCAAAAAAAGCTATCAATGAACGAAATGTTTAAAAAAAATTCTATTCAATTACAAAAAAAAATATTAATTAATATTTATATAAAATCGATCAATTTATAGCATAAGCTACATAAACATATCGAAAATTATTCTACAAAACATATGATTCTAAAACTAAATTATAGGTGAAAACGAATTCTAAGTATACTATTCAATACAATTAAATAAAAAAATATAATGTACAAATATATAATAAATATAGGAGCGCGCAGCAGCGCACAATACTGTTTCTAATACCGAAGAAATAAACGATAAAAACTTTTTTGAAAAAGATAATATTATAAAAATGAAAAAACGTTTTAAAACAAAAACGATTTGATGAATCTTGAAAATTCTTTTTGGATTCAAATCTTTATAAAAAATCGGTAAAAATAAGCTTTTGTTGTTAAAAAATTAAATAACTTAGCCCAGAGATAGTTGAAAGTTAGCTTTTAGAAATTTTTCAGAAGGAATAATGCCGTTTTACGTAAGTTATCGTTTGCCATAGAAAATATATTTCTTTTTATTAAATAATTTTTTTCTCGACAAGAGAAAATAAAATTGCTAAAAAAATTTACTGAATATTGTACTCCATGTTACTGAACATTTAAATTTTATTCAATAATTGTCCATAATACATTTTCGATATACCAATTTTATAAAAAAGACACTTTTTTGTTGATAACAAACCTCAACAAAAATTTCTGGTCGGAAATGTTAGGTAATTTTATGCTCTTTCAAATGCGTTTTTACT